>JACSYO010001985.1:367500-497500 GCA_016806645.1 Ophiodon elongatus | reverse complement strand
AGTGCATGACATCATGTTGTGTAATGACAGGAAGCTGGCTGCTCTGCGTGGGAATCAGATCCGTTCCACTCCCGTGGGAAGGGGAGGAAGGTACTGGATATCATATCTTTAAAATTATTATTTTGGTGGGGGAAATTCCAAAATTTTGGGGAAAATAACTAGGTCTATAAAAAGAGTATAAAAGATATACCAGCTTTGCTTATTGTTAAAACCTATGAACCATTTCACATGTAATATTATGCCTCTTATATTCATCTAATTCATTTTGATTTATTCATGACACAAAATATTATTATTGTGCAATCAGTGCAGGGTCACATACATTTCTTTTGATCCAGGACTCTAAAATGAAGGAAAATAAAAATAAATCCAGAATTTAAATAATACAAAAGAGGATTGGTGGTTTTATTGTGTCAGTTAATGTTTTATGGATTTCTTCAGGTACATACCGAACACAAGTTCAAGGAGCCAATTTTTTTTTTTTGGGGGGGGAAAAATATTGAAGAGCGAATATTGAAGGAAATAAAAATGTTGAATATGATTGTAAATGCGGTAGAGCAGTAAAAAGGTATGATTTACTACGGTGAATACTCATGTCACAGCTCCATTTACAGTTTGCTATACTCTTTTGTTTCCAGCCCATGTCTCATTAACATCCACAAGCCTGGCCAAAGTTCATAGATTAACAAGAGAACGGTTACTTTCTACAGAAAGGTGAAGACAGAATGGGCCGCTGCTTGCTTATTCTGGATGTGCTTCAGTCCTAAAGGGCTGCCGATGAGTGACAGCGGGTAATACAACGGGAAGGGAGGGAATGATGATTCAGAGAAGGTTCGGCCATGCTTATTATTTCTATGTGTGTGTCAGCTACCAGCACATACCGGTGGTGCAATGAGTGTATAGGCCCAGTCTGGTTGACGGTTGCCTCTGTAACCACGCAGGAACACTTCCACCTTCACCCTGCTCCTCTGTTTCAGTGTTTGGACGAAATCGAACCCACAGGGATGAAACGGTGCGAATGTTTCTGACCTTTTTTTAAGAGTCACTCTGAGGTTTAAATAAGCTACACTTCTGTCCTGTCAAGTTCACGGAAAAGACGGCGATAGAAAAAGCCATCCGATTGGCTGCGGATCGGAAAATGTCAAGACTACAGAAACAGATCCTGAGAGTCAAAGAGGTGTACAAACTTAAATGAGAAAACAGTTGGCAAAAAGTAGCACATTACACAGATGCAAATACCGGTGAAAAGGTAATGCATGCCATTAATCACGAACCAGTCACACATGTCAAACAATAAGGTGTTCGATTGCAATGATGTGTGTAAACAACACTAGAATAACCTCCTCATGGTTGTATGCCTCCGGCAGCCAGATAAGTGTCAGTTTACATCCATGTCTGTCCAAAACGCCATCACTTCATCCATTTATCTTATCAGACATTTATGTGGAATTGACATAATTGGCAAATTAATTCTTGAGTTATGGCCTAAAAGCAGATTTTTGAGGTCACAGTTATCTTTGACCTTAAATTCCAAATCCGGATTGTCTGCCAACCTTTTTACTTACGGACCGACGTGGTGATAACAATCAATGGCGAAACCATCTCGTTAAGAGTTACTGGAAAAAGCCGACATGAAGCCACTGACTCAGGAAGTGGCTTCGATAGAGGAAGAAACAACTACAAATTAGCAATGACATCACCCTCACAAGGTCATACGTCTCTGTTTGATTCACGCGGTGCGACACATAGACCTGCCCACCGACCGTCAGAGAGAAGATTTATGTGTTTGTTTTTGACCACTCCTAGACATTCCTCGCTGACTCAAGGACCCACAAAGTCACCACATCAATGTTCTCGTCTTGAGTACGTGACACATCGAGTCTCCGCACCAATGTCTTCCAGCGCCACGGCCACAGAGGGCTTCCTCTTCAACTTGTTTTGGAAAAATTCTGTCAATTTCATCATGTTTCCCCATCAGGAAATAACATGGCTTGTTGACAGAGGGAATTCCAGACACTGAACATTCTAGAATTGTGTGTGATTTAACAGGAGTCGGGGGGGGAGGGGGGGAGGGGGGGAATGCCTTGAGTTTTTTTTTTCACTGGATTATGTCACTAATTATGTCTGTGGTCTCTCTGGGCTGCTGACGGTGAGAGAAGGATGGATGGATGGATGGATGGATGGATGGATGGAAGGAGGAAGAGATGGATGGATGGATGGATGGAAGAGGGAGAGATGGATGGATGGATGGATGGATGGATGGATGGATGGATGGATGGAAGGAGGAAGAGAGGGACGGATGGAGGGATGGAATGAGGGAGAGATGGATGGATGGAGGGATAGAAGGAGGTAGAGATGGATGGATGGAGGGAGGGATGGATGGATGGATGGAAGGAGGAAGAGATGGACAGATGGAGGGATGGAAGGAGGGAGAGATGGATGGATGGATGGATGGATGGACGGATGAATGAATGGAAGGAGGAAGAGATGGACGGATGGAGGGATGGAGGGATGGAAGGAGGGAGAGATGGATGGATGGAAGGAGGGAGGGATGGATGGACGGAAGGAGGGAGAGATGGATGGAGGGATGGATGGCGTAAGGGTAGCAAGGAGGGAGGAAGAGAAGAGAATAGAGACAGAAACAGGAAATAGAGGGGGGACAAAAAGAAAAGAAGGAAAGGGACACCAGAAGAGAGGGAGACCAAGAAGGAAATGAGTAAAGGAAGGAATGAAGGAAAGGAGAAAGGGATAGAAGAAGGAATAAAGGGGAAGAAAGGAGGGAAGGAGGAAATATACAGAACAAGGATCGAGGACGGTGAAAATGGAGGTGAAGAATACTGACGGAAAATCATGGAAGAGGAGTAAAAGTAAAAGGAAGGAAAGACGGGATGAATCAGGGCGAAGAACAGATGAAGGAAAGAGTGATAGATGAAGGAGCGTGAGGACTGGAGGAGGGAGGTGCGGGTTCGCTAACTCGGCGTCCAAATCTCAGCCGCAGACACATGACTTCGGCCAAAGCCTAAAGGCATCTGAAGTGCTGTTATATAGTTCATAACAACTGCTTCTATCATTATTAATAATATGAAACCACAAACTGGAATCTGTTTTTCGGCCTCTTTTTTTTTTGACCAACCTGACAATTGGTTATACTCCACACAGACCTATAAAAACTAGCAAACTAGCTTGCACTTATTAAACGAGCACATGCACTCGTGTACTGCAGTGGCCCAGCAATATGATTATGCACTTTAACAACCTGACAAAATGAATAATATTCCACACAGGCTAATAAAAGATACTGCTCTACTTGAAAAGGGGCACTCAATAACAAATAATAAATGTCAACAACTGTAATGAAAATCACCACACAGTCTACAGAGCTGAGGGGTTTCCCGTTCTGCTCTTGTAAGGAGCGTAACCGCACAGTTGTTTTTCTCAGATGGCCAGATAATGTTGTTTTTCACATTCAAATATATATTTAAATATATTTTCTTAATGTACTGCACAAGGGTTTAAGCAGGTTTTAATGGCTTGAGGATGCAAAAGGTCAAACCGCAAATAAAATACTGTATGCATCCACATCCAAATTCCTGGCTTACAAGTGGACAGACATGACCAAATTCTATTAATTCAATTAAAACAATTGCATCTATTTCACGCAGCCGTGCAGTTTTTCCCTCCCACAACTTACATTTTGTATTTCGTTAGCTAGCTGTCCACCAATACATCCATTACGGCTCTTTAGGGATTTTATGGCTGCAAAGTTTTACTTGCAAACTAGTGTTGAGGACAAAACCAGATAATTTTAGCCAACTATTGAGGCGGTTCTCATGCACTGTTCTTAATTTTAACCCACGGCAAGCAATGCACTATAATTCGTTCATGAAACACGTAATCAATTTGTATGTAATCCACAATATCGTAAGCCAGGACATGTTACGTAGTATGAGGAGCCATAAAGTCTGAGTAGGGAGGAGGTCGGGTTGAAAGGGTGGGTCTCAAAACACCAGACTTTCACCCAGGAGACCTCTGTCCGTGTCCCATGTGAAACCAGAAGCCAACGCTGACTTATTAGTCACGAAACTTTATTAGAGTTATTCCAAACTAAGATCTTTTCCTAAAACTAACCAAGTAAGCAGTTTGTTTGCTGAAAATTAACCAGTTATTTTAAACGTACTTAATTGAACCTAAACCACGATCTTCTTCTAAACCCAACCAAGTAGTTTTGTTGCCCAAACCCTGACGCTGCTGGAAATTTGTATGAAACAAACCGAAAATAACAAAATAACTTTTCATACGAACCGTTGTATAAGATGAGCCATTCCTGAGACCACATTGTCACATTTATTTTTATAAACTCCTCCACATTGTCTTCTTTGAAAGATAACTTTGGTGGTGCTAGGCTTAGCTGATCCTGATAGAGGAATATTATCTTTGATGTGTTTCAGGACCAAGTATTTGCTTAAATAAAAAAAAAAATGTAAGTCTTCAACCTCAAAGCATTACTTTTCTTCTCCGTGTTTACATTTTTTAATTAACAAAAGCATCCTGAAAGGTGTTGAAAGGATGGAGGACAGAGTCATTTCTCAGGCTGCATTGCTGCAAGTGTTTACTGTTTCCTTGTCTTGCTGTGTACTCTACTGGTGAAATGAACAAGCCTTGACTCTGTCAAACACAAACAGGAACATGTAAACTCTAGTTTAGTCCCTCAGTCCACTGGGCCTGATCTTGTGAACACAAAAACACACACACACACACCCACACACACACTCTCTAGTGAGCAATGCTGTGGTCATTTGAACCTCAGCTAAACATCCTGGTACCAGACCTCAGGTTTGCCTGGTTGCCATGACAGCACAATTGTTACTGTCAGTGTATTATGGGATGGGAAAAGGGTGAAACCACACGTTTGTCTGTGTGTGTGTGTGTGTGTGTGTGTGTGTGTGTATTTGACTTTAGTGACCATCCGCTGCCACTGGCACTTGTGTTGTGTTGTATGTGTGTGTGCAGTCATTCACTGTTACAGTTTACGTGTCTTTGTGTGTGTGTGTATGTGTGTGTGTGTGTGTGTGTGTGTGTGTGTGTGTGTGACACGCTGCAGATTACAGGTCTGCTAGGGACTGGCCGTGAGGCGCGGTGACTCGTCACTGTATAAACACTAAGTAAACAAAGACATCTGACTTTTAGCTGCCCTTCTGCACAATGTTAGGTTGTAATAAAATCCATTTTACAGTGTAACAGTGTTATTCATCCCGCTCGGGTCAAAGGAGGAGGCTCAAGGCCATGAGGACGCCTGTGCTGATTCCCTAAACATGGAAAGTCTCGACCTGAAGACGCATCTGTCTCATGTGCTTTAACGGGCAGAGCTGCTGACAGGATTTACATAGCACTTCAAGTGTTGGGATAAAAAAAGAAGGAAGACAGGAGATTTTTCAAAACAAGTGCCAATTTATGAAAGACGTTCAATCCCCAAAAATCTGAAGATGAGATCCTGAGACCCCTCAAAAGCTGTGAAGCCAACTGAAATAAAAAAAACTATATATATATATATATATATATATATCCTTTCATTCATAAACAAGACTAAAGGCCTTTACACACCCGTGGCGTGACGATAAAATGAGATACTCGGCTTCGTATATTTTGCATTAAAACGCATTAAAACTCTTCATAACTTTCAATAAAAGGTCCAAAAAGAGTTTTGCACAGGCAGAGGACCAATTATCAGGATCCTATTGACCCAGAGCAGCGTCTGGAAGTCTGAGGTAAACTGTTGTATAGGCTAATATACTGTAAGATATTTTATTGAGTTTCCTTTCAGCGAAATGCTCCCTCCGGTTACACAGTGTATACAGTATGTCGAGGGCTTTTATTGTGAAAGATAAGAACAGAAGGAGTTGATCCGTGCTGCCTTTGTCAAGGTTGAGAGGAGTAATAAAGTTTGCCAGCTTGGTTCGGAACAACGAGCCTCTGTGTTGTTGTAAAGTGTACGAACGCACAACGTGATTGGCTGATGCCTTTATTCGAAGTGCAAAAGCAAAAAATATCCACCTCACCGCTTTTTTTCGCCACGTACTGTTAAAGAATATACTGACGTGCAAATGAATTGCAAGAAGAGAGAAATACCTTCAGTAAAGGCCTTAAAGGTAAAGGTAGTAAAGGTTCAGACAGAATACCAGAACGGTGGATGTTCTTTCACCCCAACTGTACAGACGTGAGCTATAAGCCATCAAGTAGCAGACGTAACAAATGAGCGTGCGTCTTGATCTTTACATTTATTTAACCAGGAGAGAGTCCCACTGAGATTTAAAATCCAAAAAGCGTGCTGGCTAATACAAGACAGCATCCCAATTAACAAAGTTGCAGACACAAAAAAATGAAAGCATGACAATTTGAAACGAAAACAAAGAACAACTTTCTTCACAAGCCATCGGCATAAGGGACCCGTCAACCAAAGCATCTACAGACGGACGCGCCGGCCTCCGAGTCATTTAAGATTCCTTTAAATGCATCCAGAGAGACCAGCTCCGTGCTCCGTGACCAACACTGTGTTTGTGTGACAGCTCTGCTTCTGACTGATCTCTGTTACTTCCCTCCAGTCTCTCTTTCCTTTTCTCTCTGAAGCGGATTCATAAAAGTCCCGGGATAAGCACCAATTGTTGCGCTCAAGTAGAAACGTTTTCAACTTTGCCTTCGATTGCGCCTTCACCTCGGTTTGCGCTGCTCGCGGAGATTCTGCATCTAATTGTGTCCACTTGAATCATTTCATTTGTATGCAATTATGCCATCTCTAAAAGTTAGGAAAACATGAACGAGTGAAAACTATTCTGCGAGATGAAAAGTCAGTGAATCGCATAAGTGATTAGGATTAATTCTCTGTCACCAAAGTGTTGGACCACCGAACAGACAGACATCGCCTTTCCTTGAGCAAAAATGCAATACGATACAATATGATACGATACGGTACCATACGGTACCATACCATACCATACCATACCATACCATCATCTCCCTGAATAAATTAAAACAGACTCTGTAGAGGTCAGATAGGGGAGTTTGCAATGAATCAACTATGTTTTCGGCCTGATTAGTTTGCTGGACTGATTAGTTACAGAATAAATTCTTCTTTTTGAACGAATCTTAAAGAGGCACAAGTTAATTTGATTCGCAAAATCTAGCTTCTGGATGGTGCTCGCGTCGTCGTGCGTTAACTTCTGGTCTGCCGCTCCAGACTCTTGTCCTTGTGGACCCCCTGAGCCGAGAAACGATACCCCGGCTCAGACTGAAATCGCAAAAGGTACATTCGCGACTGGTATTTTGCTTGTATGATTGTGACATGTAACAGAGTTGTTTATTCATTGGACTACAAACCTAGAACATAGTGAACTCTCCACTTGGGGAATGACAAGAACCGAGTTACTTAAAAGAACCGTTCTTCTCTTCACTGACAGTCATGTATTGAAACGCACCCATTACTTATTTGAAGACTTTCAACAATTTCAATTGTTGCAATAATTGGCATGAAACGCAAAAAAAAAAACAAAGTCAGGAGCAAATATTTGTTCCAAAAAACAGTTTTACACTGTGGTACTTTTTGCAGTGTTTCATAATTACTCACCTGAAGAAAACATTATTCTAAGGACTATTAGCCGGAATTTAAATTTAGATTTGTAATCATTTTAAAATACTGAAATGTGTGGACAGTTTTGTCTCGACTTCGAAATGCATAAAACACCAGCCTTGTGTAGTCAATATCTAAACTCTTAGATAAAATGTCAAAAAAGCTACTGGTTCAAGTGACCTCTGCTTGGCCTGTAATCTGGAGACAAGACAGATAGCGAGACACTAACAGAGAGAGAGAGAGAGAGCAGTGTATATTTGTGTTTAGCACTGAAATGTTAATAGAGAAGGGATACTGCTCGTTTCCAGTGTCCCCGGTGCAAAGAAAGGGGCTGCTATAATAGTCTCATCGTGTCTTTAAACTCCTGTGCTGAAATCCTAGTAGGTCAGCCAAAGGCTGGAAGAGCACTCGTCTTCATATCTTCCCTTCCGTCTCTTTTTTCACAGGTATTTCGTACTTTTTTTTTTTTTTTCCTCAGAGAAAGAAAGACAAACGGAGGACACTGATGAAAGTACACGATGAGAAAGAGGCCAACATCGAGGAAGACAGATAGGAAATGAGAAAGGGAGAAGTACACAACGCAGCGTTACCGACGGCACAGTTGTGCCAAGTATGTGATTGGCTGGGCCCGATAATGGGGGCCGATACGTTCCAGTAATTGATTGGCTTTCTGATCCCGTTCCAGTCGCTGATTGGTTGTGATGGTGTCGCAATCCAACAGCAGTGTCATCCAGCGGGCAGGGAGAAGACTCCAGACCAGGAAGTGACCAGGGTGCAGCAACCAGTCAGGACAAAGCATTGTGTACTGTTCCCATTGTCAACAAATGTTTTTTTTAATATGTAAAGCTCATACTTCTCATGTTAAGCCAAACTGTATTCATCTAGGGTTACATGTGACTTTTCAGAGGGACTTTTGTGATTCAATGTGGCAGATTTACACTTACACAATATCAAATTATGTGTCCAGGCCAAATCTTAAGAAATCAACAACAACAAAACTATTACTTGTCCCATTAACTGTTTTTCCTTTCCCCTGAAGGTTTGGATCGACTATGGGGACTTTTCTAATTCAACATCCAGTTTGCTGAACTGTTTCTGTTCACCCCGCGGAGCGGCAATGTATGCATGGACTAAAGTGACCGACACACATTGGTCGACTGACACCCGCACCCGCACACCAGACACCATACATGTGGTGCAGAATAAGTCATCATGGTATTGTAGTTAAGATGCGCTGATCCAGCATAAGTCATAAAATGGAAGAAGAGCTGTGCGTCGATGATGGGAAAAAGTAAAGTGACACATCCCAATGCACGTCAGCCACCTATTTCTCCAGTACTGAAACATCTGTGGAATACTGAGCTTTCCAGTTAAGGTAACTTGTGTCATTATAATATCAACGTTTAATTGAGGGCATTAAAGTTTTCTTTTTTGTCACACTTTAGCAGGAACTTTCTTTGGAAATAGCCCCATTTTTTAAGGAGGCGGTTTTCCCTGGGACAGAGAAGGACCGGTTGATAAGATTAATATGTTGAGATGGACACATCGGCCTTTGATCACAAACCATCTGACACAGTAATTCACAGATGTTTCAAACCAGAGAGGAAATGATCAACATTATAGTTTAAATAGTAGTGATGCCTTTCCAACATTGGAAAGCGACGTGGCATGCTATTGTCTTATTCAGCAGTTTGAGAAAAATAGTGGCATAATAACCTTTTCTTGACATTTGAGGACATTTTACAAAGCGGGCTGCAGCAGCTATTTCAAGCTTTCTAAAAGAATATTGTTACATGCATTTAAGCGACATATATATTATAAATACGAAAAAACTACTTAAGTTGCATGTTTTGTGTCCCTGAGTTCAGTTTTTTTTTGTCCACATAAAAGCAGAGACAGCGAAGAAAACAACATTAGCCTCATATCATTAGAAAGTCAGACCTGCCATTTGATGATCTGATGGAATCCAGTCTAATCATTGCCAGACAATTCAGAGACATGCTGTAATGGCAGAACGCAGACCGTGTAGCATATTCTCTACTATCAATCCTTCTAAAAGCTCCAGCCAAACTGGCAAACACGTTCGTCTTGGCGAACAGGAGCGAAGAGAATCCCAGAAATGTTGTTTTGAGGGGAGCAGCTTGGGATAAATGGTAAGTAGCTAAGCCCTGGTTAGGACCGGTTTGGCCCTGCGGTGGAAACCATGCTGCTGGGGAGCATCCAGAAGACACAGTAGGACGTTGGCTTGAGTTGAGATGAAACTGTTGGCAGGGCAGAGGACAGCTATAAAATACAGATATGAGGATGTCTCCATGTCTCTGATGATTCGTCCATCTGAGCCAGAGGCCAAAGAAGGGTTGAAGTGCCGCACGCCATAAAACCCCGAATACTTACACTTGATATTCACGTGTTTAGCATCTTTGGTCACCTTTGGGATTTTACTGTTGGGATTTTTGTTATTGACAAATATAAATTTGACATGCTAATATTTTGGTACCTTTGAAAGTTTAAACCATTGGCTGAAGTTGAAAGGAGACTATTGGCAGGCTAATAGGCTGCAATAAAAAACTCTCTCTAATGATTTGACCATCTGCCTAAAGAGGACATTCAAGGGTCAGTACATGCTTGCGCTGTTCTGTGCTATTGCATTGTACTGCGCCTTCTTTTACTATAAACATGAAGTGTTATGAAGTGTTACGAAATATATGACTTTAGGAGACAACTAAAGGCTCAATTAGAGGGTAGCACTTAGAGAAATTGCACTGATTTGTGTTTTTGCAATGCTATTTCATCATTCAGTTACAGCAGGGCTATGCTCTGTTGGATTTTATAGACGAAAACAGTCTATAGTTTATGTGAGACAGTATTGATAAATCCAATTAATATTTGACCTCTTCTGTTCTGGGTTGAGTGTTGGATGGTCCGATATTACTATTTTACTCCCGATAGCGATTCCCAGGCTTTTGGCATCATCCGTTACTGACACCAGTGTTTAATTAATAAGCTGTATGCCTAAATGTGTGGAAATGACTGGGATCGTCAGGCTTGACTTAACATTGCTTTTCTAACTTTGTAAAACAAAATGTAAAAAACAAATACAGAGTTATAGGTTTACTGATTTGCAGAATGCAAATGTTACCTTTTTTGTTTTGTTGCCAAACTTCGATAGTGCGTTTGATTGACAGGTGATCGGTCAGAAACACCACAGTGTACAACATAAAGTCTTCAAACAAATCTTCCAAGATACCTTCTAAGATGGTTGTCAGATAAATGCCTTCTTTGCCAAAACATCAGTTTTTATGGAGGACTTAAGCGGCCGTGTATGCTATTTGTGGTTGCACCTTCGAGCCGTATTTCTCCCCTGTGTGGACAAAGATTTATAACGGTGTAGCCACAGCAGCTGCACTCAGGCCAAGTCTGGACGCGCAGCAATTGCGATCACATTAAATCCAATCTGCAGAAACAGATCTCAAATGCCAAGTGTAACCATAGCTCTTAATTGACCCCATAGTTTGGAGGTCAGAAGCTGACCAGGTCCTATTTGTCAAGATAGACCATCAGTCAAGGGTTAGCTCAAGCTGAAATAACAGCCAGATACAGGGACACGGAGGTTACATGCAGTGCAAATGAAGGCATCCGGGATGAATATACGCACACACTTAAAATAACCCCCTCGTGACTTAACCGAAAGCTTAACACATGCATGCATTCATTAGGGTTGAAATCACAGCCAACACTGGGAACAAACAGTGTGAAGTTGGACAATGTTTCGATGGAGCTGGCAGGCTCAGAGACAGAGAGAAAATGAAGATGTTTCTTTCTGTTTCTCTTCTCTGTGACTTGGATTCTCTGACTGATTCGAAAGGACAGCCAAAGGTTACCAGATGCTATACAGTGAGGCTAGCTAACATGCTAAATTGAAGGGATTCGGCGGCCAGGCATTGCAAGAGCGGCGTGACTGGGTAACCTCACGGTGTTTTCATGTACAGCAGAGCTGCTTGGGTTAATGTCACAACAGCTGATATGATTTCCACCCTGTCCCGACAGCAGACTTGTGCTAAGCTAATAACTTCTTTGCGCACATCGGCTGAATTCGGAGATAACGAAGGACAGATGTGGATCAAGCCCTTTGTTCAAATGGTGCATTGTATTAAAAACTTCACACAAAGAATAAATGAGGCAAGGATGAGATTAGATGATAAGTATCAGCGATAAAAAGCCTGATGGGAGGAGCTTTAATAGTGACTTTTATAATGTTCTTAGCCCTCCTCACGCAGCGAGTGCTGTGAAGATGTTCTAGTGATGGCAGCTCAATGCCAACAATGTCCTGTGCTGCTGGAGGGCTTTTCTGTCAGCCTTGGTTTAGCTGCTGTTCCAGGTTGTCATGAAGTTTGTTAGGATGTTCTCTAGGGTGCATCTGTAAAAGTCGGAGGTGGTTGGCTCACCTCAGAAAAATAAAGGCGTTGTTGTCCACCACCGCTGAGGCGTTGTAAGCCGAGAGGCCCTCTGTGATGGAGCCTTAAATGTTTGGTGTACCCTCTGAGGTCCAAAACCCGCCAAGAGGTTTAAAAAGAATGTTTTCTTTTAGAAATGGCCAAAATTACACCATTGACGATAGCCAGATGCTGTAAAAATAGACATTATCTTTGGATCTACAACTTCACAACAATCTTTGAACACATCATGTGGGAGATACGCTTCCATCAGGAAAATCAACCAAATCGAAGGTTAAAATTATGATATCTCAGTAAAAAAAAATGTGTTCTTCTTCTCCCCATGATTGTGCCGTTTCCATAGAGGTGCAGGACTTAAAAAAGTACAGAGAAGAAACGAGGCCACAGCTAAAAACGCCCTGAATTTGCTTGAGGTTCAGAGGTTTAAGACCAGGTTGCTGTTGGCACACCAGGTTGTCCCGTTTTATCACTGTTGTATCGTCAGTGATGGGATCCCAACAGCCTCGACGGCAAATCGGGCCAGGGGCCGTAAAGTGGGGGAGCCAGTGTCCCATTTCCCATTTCCTACCCCCTTACATCCGGCCCCTTTGCTCAGACCACGCCCATCCACGAACTCAGCCATCAGTGTGATCTCAACTAAACGTCGTCAAAGTTCCGTGACTTTTTGGAATCTGTAAAAGTTCTTGGCGGCTGAAGTAAATATTTGCTCTTGTTTCCTTGACTATGATGATAATAGTCTAGTATTAATAAGAACAGGGAGCACCAGTAACAGGAGCACAAAGCCACCGCGTCTACGTTAGCCGCAATCGCGGTCTTCACAAAACAAGACTTCTAATGACTGTTTGACATCATCATCATGCCCGACAATGTTTCCTGGACTTGTTGGGTAACATTGAGCCAAAGACAGAACAGTAGAAGAAAGGAAAAGAACTGTGTTGTATTAGGCACCCATGAAAAAAACGCTAGCTAGCATTGATCACTGATTTAGATGGGTGATTAATAAAATGCAATTGGATACACTACTGTACACAACCTCTGTGATTAATCTCTCACACACATTTTCCGTTACTCTGTCTTCCTTTTTCCACATCTTTCTCTTTCTCTTTCTCCATCTCTCTCTCTCACACACACACACACACACACACACACACACCTACACGCAAAAACATGACTTTTTTTAAGTGGCTGGCTGAGGCCGAGTTGACCAATGACTTTTGGCCAACATCTGTATCACTTCAAGGAAAACACACACACACACACACGCACTCACACACAGGCCAATCCCATGACAGCATAAGCACATACACACCCATGGAAGAAGGCTGACCGACGACATGATTATAAGGATCTTTGTTCATGAACTCTGCAGAACCTCTGGCTGGCTACCGTTACTGTAACACACATTACACTGACACGCACCAAGATCAGACGGTTCTCAATCACACTTAAACACACGAATACACGCTTTCTCTTCACACTCAGACACACACACACATGGCTGGCTTTCTCCATTTCACTGAGGTGACTTTTGGCCAACATCTGTATCACGGAGCTCAAGAAAAAACACACAAGAGTTTATGTTCGACGTGGGCCGAGGATGCTGCAGGCTTTCGGTCAGCTCTGCTATTCAGCTGGCTATTCATAGAAGACCACAAATGTATCACTCAGCACCGTGTGTGTGTATGTGTGTCTGCATACGTGTGCATCAGCAAGAAATAGAAGATGTGAAGAAGAACGCGTTATTTTACTGAATGAGGAGAGAACAGGAATAGAGGGATATGTGTGGGTGTGTTTGCAGTCTCTGTGTTTTGCAGTCTGTAATCATGATGTCAACCTAACCATCCGAACTTTAACAAATGTCCCTCACCGACAGACAGATCAGAGACACACATTCCTACGGGACCTTGAATGCATCACAGCGACTATATGTTACACGGGGAAAGTGGCAGCTGCACATGAACAACCACATGCTCACACACACACACACACGCACACACACACACACACACACACACACACACACACACACACAGGAAGATATTCATACCTGTGGTTTTGGGATCTCCTGGCTGTGGTTCAACCGGTGAACTTCCACTGACCTGCAGCTTTGGCTGGACGACTGATATCCTTTACCAAAGTACTCTGATTAAGTATTTTTAGTTGAGTAGGAAAATAAACTTTAGTCTTTGTGAAATTTTTTGTAAGATTTGCACGATCTAATCTTTCCCTATAAATGAACGGATTACAAGGTGAGGTTTTGTAATTTAACACTTTTTTACTTTCAAAAATAAGAAAAAAAAGATAACTGATCGTGATCAGTTATTGAAATCCTACAACGAAAACAAAAACACAATCCAGGGTTGGGAAAGTTTGTTCATTTTAATACAGAAGTGTTTGAAACATTCCTTATTTTTACAAGTGAGTTTAGAAGCAACAAGATATGGGTGTGACCATAAGGTTTGGTCGAATTTAGTCACAAAGACAACTGGATTAGTTTGAGGGAAGGATCGTGGACATAACCGTAATAAACATTTTTCTGTTATGCTCAAATGTTGGGATGAGCATAAAATACAAGAAAAGGGTAAAGAACAGGAGATTGGAAGAACAAAAAATTTAAATGAAGAAAAAGAAGGAAGAAATGGGCAAAGGTCATGGTAGGAAACCAGACTCTTGTGGGTTTTGGGCTTTACAAATTAAGTGTCTTAGTGGCGAGCAGAATTCTCTCAACACCAATACAACTCTGCTCACCATAAACATAACCAACATGTTGGAGGGAGGAAAGGAAGGAGGGAGTGCAGTCTTATTTACAAAGTGATATCAGAATTGTAGCCATTTCTTGGGATTCCAAGCAAATGTTTTCTCTGAGAATGCTGACTAGCTGTTCTAGAAATTATACAATAAGCTTCTATAAGCTTTTGGAAGTTGTTCCCTTGGCTTACGAAAGTTTATGTGAGCTTTCCACTCAAATGAATAAATGACAATTCTCAAAGCTGGAGCCCGGAGGGATCAGAACAGAAGTGAGGCTATCAGGTGACATCGCAGATTTAACCGAGGTTGTTTGTGTCCGTACGTGACCGCGCTCCAACGTAGCCCTTAAGTACGGAGTAATTCATGGCAAGTTGCCGTTTTACGGTTAAAGTGAAATGGCAAACAGATGAGATGGATGAAGACGATGAACAGCAGTCATGCTTGGGACACACAAGAGGATTACTGAGCTGATTTACACCAGATTTGTCCTGGCATTCACAGGGGAGCCCTGATTAGAGGTTTGGTTACATCTTTTATTTAGTTTGCCGGGTCCTTCCCAATCTCTCTAGCCCTCTTTAGACCTGGTATACTCTGGTATCCAGTCATTCTCATTCAGATGGCTTCGCTTCACACCTGGCATCACAATATGTCGCACATTTGATTTTAATCTGTGGAACTCTGCTAAAAGAGGGTAAAGAAATACACATTTGCACATAGTTCTGAAGCGGCAGCCTGTTGCTCCATCTCTGTTCATCCTTGGGTTGTACCGATAGATGACGATCTCTGCGATCTTCGGTTGTTCAGAGCCATCGCCAATAGCCGATACTGTTGCCAATGTCGAGGCGAAGATTGGCTAATTTTCCCATTCGATTAAATGAAAATAAATGTAATTATTATAATTATTGGTGGGCCTTGTGTTAAATTAACATAAAATGTTGTTTGGCCCGTCATAGTGTCACGTCGGCATCTCCCCTGTTTAGGTTTGATGTACCCCATTGAAAAATAGCAAAAACAACAAAAAAAACAGGTTACTTTTAGGCTGTTTGCATAGGACCGCAAGCTGCTGACCCTGGGACTGATTAGAGGAGGAGAGATAGTACACATCCCTTTGGTTCAGCCTAATAACTATACTACTAATAAAGATAAAAGATAACATCAACATAAAATGGAGCCAGCGTCAGCAATGATGTGGGCATTGTAGCGAATTGTTGTGGTGAAGAGGAAGCTGAGCCAGTCCATCTACGTTCTGACCCCTCGCCTGTGGTCATGAGCTTTGGGTAGTGACTAAAAAAAAAAAAGAGATTCCGGATACAAGTGGCTGAAATGAGCTCCCTTCGTCGGGTGGTTGGGCTCAACCTTCGAGATCGGGTGAGGCGCTCAGACATTCTTTGGCATCGTATCAAGTATCTAACTAAGGAGACGAAGGTCCAACCCTAGTTCAAACACAACTTAGTTGAAACGTAGGTGAAGAGCTGCACTATAACTTTGTAAAACTTTGTTGCACTATACATCAAAGTTAAACCAAAACTTGAAAATGACACCTAATGAAGCAGGTGTAAGTCAAATAAATCAGTGTGACTCAAGAAAAAAGACTTCTTGTGAGTCTAGGTGACGTGTGTGAGTGTATATATCATCAGGTCCTCTAGGAAGTATGAGGGGTAAGAGGTCAACATGTAACTAGAGGATCACATGGTCTCTACCTGCGTCACCTAGTGATGAAGTATTACATGCCACCAAGGGAGGTTACAGTGTGTGTGTGTGTGTGTGTGTGTGTGTGTGTGTGTGTTTGTGTGTGTGTGTTCGTGTGTGTGTGTGTGTGTGTGTGTGTGAGAAACTATAATGACGGGATGACTTCTGTGAGCTGCTGACCTCTTCCAGGAACACAAGCCCACACACACAGAATCAAGAGTAGTATATATAGTTACACATTACTGGAACAGTGAAGAAGGATGAGTGGATGGATGGATGGGTGGAGAATGAGAGAATATAAATACACACTGTATATCACGTTCGGAAGCAACATAAAGCTCATGCATACCTCAATTCAAACAAGGCCATAATTTACTTCTTACAGTGGGGCTCGTCTTCATAAACATATCAAAACCCCAAAGCCATTAACATGGACATAAAGCTCCAACTCAGCCTCTGTTTGTTTCTTCACCACAGCTCGGGATTTGAAGCGGACGGAGGTGGATGAACCTGAAAGCCTCTCACAACATGAAGGATGATCAACAGGCACTTCCTGTCACAGGTAATTAAATTAACTAAGCCCCGGAGACCTCCGAAAAGGAACCATCTCATGAAATCCTCGTATCTCAGAGCGATTTACACAAGTAAAAGTTTAAGGAAATAAATCAGGTTTTAGGGAATTCTGGCCCGTTTTTTACAGCTGGCGCAAAGTGACGCACCGCGTAGTAAAACAACTCATTGCTAGTTTCAGACCGACATTGTTTTACACCCAGCGCCCCCGTTGTATAAGTAGCAAATGTACTTGCATCCGTCTTAAAATGAGGTGTCGTCAGATGCATTGCTATCTTGAGGCCGCAAAAAGGCATTTTGCCATTGACCAACAAAAGCCTGGTCTAAAACCAATGGTGCAATATGTTCCTGCTATTTAAAGGGTTCATATTCAGATAGAAATACGCACCTAAATAGGCCAACATTTTCAGCATCATGCACTTAATTTCCTGCACATTTCCAAAATGTTTTTTATCTAACGTGAAAGATTCAGCTTCCCTATATATTTGTTGGTGTTTAGCCTTTCAAAAACAACATTTTTACTGCAGAAAACTGCTCGATTCTCCAATTTGCCGAATCCATTATTTAGATAAAGGGTATGACACTGGTTTAATTCAAACACACCTGTGATTAATGTAAATACTAAATACAACCCCTTTTCCACTTGCGTCTCACTTTGCAAGAATTAGATGTGAGGATCGATAAAACTCTCATGTCTGGATAGAATAAAAAAAAAAACAGGAACATGGATGAAATTCGGCTCTCTATAAAAATCTACAATCAGGAGACGAGCTGGAAAAAGGGATATGGAGCGAAACCAGCCAGGTTCAAAGGTGAGAAAATCGGCCTGCCAGCACCGCTGAAGCTCACATATGTAACACGTTACATATCTTGTTTGTTAAATCTTTTGGAAAAGCTGTGAAGTAACATATAACAATTTGAGGTTTCATGTGCTGAAAAGCAGCTTTTTCTGCGGTGAGACACCACTGTTATCTTTTTTCGAATGGTGTTTCAATCATTTAAAGTCCTTTGACAGTTCTTTTTGAAATCCAGTTTGTTGACTTGTCAGATATCCGTGACTGCACGCAAAATATTCATCCCCTTGAGCTGCAAAATAAAAAAAGAACAATCATCTGTATGGATTTTTTGTGGTGATTTTAACCAGCTTTGACTTTTGTGTCCCTGTGCAAATACAGGCACGGGTGGAACAATGACAACAAAAACTGGGAGGCACGCTGAGAGGAGAAGGAAGGATGAGAGCCGGAAAAACATATCAGAAAGGGATCTTGGCCCAGAAGTGGATTTTCAGGAAAGAAAGGTTTGCCGATCCACATACTTTAAAGATATTTCTACCACTCCACGTCCTCCTTTTGTCTCCCTCAGCCTTTGTTTCTCTTTTGTTAATGCTTTCTGTCTCTATCCATTTCTATCTCAATCTGCATTCCCTTTCTATGTTATTCCTTTAGTCTTTTTATACACGTGTGTGTGTGTGTGTGTGTGTGTGTGTGTGTGTGTGTGTGTGTGTGTGTGTGTGCAGGCTGTCATATAGTGTAAGTGATACAGATAGAGCGACCGCAGCCTATGATAACAGGATTACTAGACAGCCGTGTTTAATTTGAGCTCAGGGCAAATACAGTCTCTGTGTCTGTGTGTGTGTGTGTGTGTGTGTGTGTGTGTGTGTGTGTGTGTGTGTGTGTGTGTGTGTCTTTTTAGGTGGCTTCGATTCCTGTAAGTGCAGTGTCTGAATTGGCTTAGTACCCCGGTTTACCTTCCTACATGCACACACACACACACACACACACACACACACACACACACACACACAGTCTGAGGAGACACCACCCCTCCTATTTGGATAATACCTCGATATCTTTGACCGGTTCACTTATTTTTAGAAGGGATCACATCCAAGGAACATTTCTCTTTTTGTTTTAAGTTTTCTTTCTCACACACACACACACACACACACACACACACACACACACACGCACACATAAACCCACACGTGTAGCGAGAACAACCACGCTGTCCAAAAAGAAGATGAGGGGAGAAATGTATCTTCCTGCTGCTGCCAAATATTCGCAGTCATGCAAACATAGTTGGTCCTCACACACACACACACACACACACACACACACACACACACACACACACACACACACACACACTTTCCCTCTGTGCTGTGGTTGGGATTCTCAAATTAGCTGGTCAGCAGTCATTCGTATCCAGGGGGGTTGTCGGTTGGATTCCCGTAACTGAAGCAATTTGGTCCTATTTTTTTTCTTTTAACGCTATCTGCATTCTTCAAATAACCATGACTCTTGAAATTCTTTCCTCTCATTGTTTCAGCCTCTCTGTCTCTGCCTATTTGAGTGTTTATATTTTGGTTTTCCGTGCTGTATTTTGTTTTTTACCCAATAAACCCATGGGGGATAATCCAGTTTCATAGTCAATCCTTGCCACAGTTTTAGTCATTCAAGGAGTTCTGGAGATTTTTGTGGGGGAAGACATAATTGAAGTCAAGGCTTTTTTTTTATGAATTAAGCTCACTGCCATGCATTAAAATGTGTATTCGTTAATCTTTGCTGGAAACTCTAATACATTTATACATGCTGTCATTAATCATTCATGGTGAAGTAACGTTCTGCCAGTAGCTCTGTCAACGTGCTCTGTGCATCTTCCCATCTTTGTTGACATATATATCTCAGATACACTCAGCAACATCAGAGAGGGAAGTGTGAGGATTGGATATAGTGCAACTTCCTAGCGGAGTCGACCGCTTCACGGGGAGAGCCGAGAATGAAGCTAAGCTAACCCAGCTGGGCGCTAAGGCTATTACACTACCCAGCATGGTCCTGGCTGTTGAAGGGAAATAAGGATAAGGAAACAATTATGATTCTCACACGTTTTGCTCAGCAAGATAATCCCTCACAAATGAACGCCACCTTTATGAATTTTTGAAACGCGAATACCATCGCCACGAGTAAAAAGCTAACGTTAGGCTGTACACGAACGACACCGGGGTCAAGCTCGAGTTTACACGACGGGGCCGTAAACGCGGACTAGTCGGGCGTGATGGCGTTTAGTCATCTCATTTAGCCTCTTGTTGCCTTTTTTAAGAGACAATAAAGCTTCAAAGTTCACGAGAGGGGTATTTACTGACATATTTTATATTGCCGAACAAAGTGTTAACATATCTTAAGCTTGTGTTAACCACAGACCTTATTTAAGGCATCTAACAATAAACCAATTCAAATTTGGAAACCGATTGGAAAAGTTTCCATTTCCAGGTTTTAGGACTCCTTCCTGCAGCACTACATAAGATTCGGGGTAACTAAGCAACGGGTGGGACGAGTAGGCGGACTCTGTGTTCACATCAATGCTGCTTGGTGCTCACAACTTTGTCAAAGTTGATGGAATATTCCAGGAGGGAATTTCTTCAGATTTGGCACAAACGTCCACAAGGACTCAAGGATGAACCGCTCAGATTTCGGTGGTCAAAGGTCGCTGTGACCTCACAAAACGCTGTGATCAAATCATTGCCGTAACTCAATAATGTGCTGTGTATAGTGATGGCAGTTTGGACGGACGTGGATGTAAACTTTCATCGCGGTTGATGACCGCGATGAAAGTTTACATCCACTATACATCCCCATTATACTGATTATACTCATTTACAGACGTTTTTTTGGAAAAGCGGTTTGACAGGAAGCGGTGTTAGGTCTTCCTTTTTTTCTTTTTTTTTTCATTTGTTCCCGATAGAGGATTTTCACTTATCCAAACCAATGGTCCGATGGTGGTGCACATCCATGTTGTATCGACTGTTACGTCCTCTTTAATAACTTTAGGCTCTATACATCTGACTATAGCTTGCACACTGAACAGCAGGACTCCTGTATTTCCACCCAGTGAACTTTAAGTTGTACATTTTGTCCTCTCTTTCTTCTCCTCCTTATATTTAATGATGCTATCTGTCGTGCCCGATGTCTTTCTGAACCTTCTCTCTCTGTACTGTTCTCTCTTTTTTCTTCTCTCTCTCTGCTCTGTCACTCTCTTTGAGTTACACAGAGCTTTCAGTCCTTACTAAGCAGTATTCCAGAGGTTGCATGTGTGTGCATGCGTGTGCGTGTGTGTGTGCGTGTGTGTGCGTGTGTGTGTGCGTGTGTGTGTGTGGTTCAAGCCTCTCAGGAGGTGATGACAAGACCTCAAAACGCAGGGCTTTTCTCTCAGGCCATAATTTCTCTCTTTCACTTTTATTACTTCTTTCTTTCTTTCATTTCTTTGGGTCTCTCTCTCGTGCCCCGTCTCCCTCTCTCCCTCAGTCTGAGCCACTTGAACAATATTAAAAAGGTTCACTGGCGTAGTAAAACGTTCAACGATGCTGCCCGAGAAACGCATGGTACACGGAAGACATCTGCTTGGAGAAAACCACTGATTCCAGTGGTTCTTAAGCTGGGTCTTATTGTCGTCCATTCTAACTTTGGGTCGTGCAAAAAAAAAAAAAATAACTTTGCAACTTTGCATTCTGTTTATCTGCTTATTTTCGAACGGGGAGGTGGACATTTCGATTCATATACTGGGTGTGCAATCAGTTTTGATTGTATTACTTCATGACAATATCGTTCGAGGTTTGGCTTCATTAATTAACCGCTGTATTTCCTACGTGTCTCATCCGTTTTATTGTTATTGTTTTCATCTTATATTATTATATAGATTGTTGGGTATTTTATTTTTTTATTATTTTATTTGTTTGATTTTATTTGCCTTAATGCACTCCTAAAAATCTTAATATATATATATATATATAAAACACTTTAACTTTGATTTTAAAAGGGTAGCATGAAGTTTATTATTATTATTATTATTTATTTTTTTATACAGGATTGCACAATTAAATAAGGTTACAAACAAATAATGAAATATTTTCATTTTAATTAAAATATAATAATAAAAAAGGAAATAAAATAGAATAAAGTAGATCAAAAGAAGAAAAAAATGCTATTCACATGGGAGCTAAATAGTTATGTTTACAGATGGACGGACGATGGATGGATGGATATTGTGAAGACAATGTCAAGAGAATTATGAGCACAATCTTAAATGTCACTGTATGTTTTAACAAAGGTTTAATTGAAACAAGTTCAATTAAACTGAACAAAATATCCAGCATTCGCCATAAAAATACCCCAGAACCAATTTTTTGGTGATCATACTGCACTTGTGTAGACGCTTTGAACACACACACACACACACACACACACACACACAGCCGTCTTTCCCAATGGTCCGTGAGTTGTTGGAGACATAAGGAGATAATGAGCCATCAAATACTGTATATGATCCACTTTTCCAGAACCTTCTGTCTGACCACAAAAAACAGAGCGTGGAGATTCACACACACATGGAAAACACACAACCACACACACACACACAACCACACACACACACAACCACACTCACACACAACCACACACACACACACACACACACACACACACACAACCACACGCACACACACACACACACACAACCACACACACACACACACACGCAACCACACACACACACACTTGCTCCATCCATAATCATCATCTCTGTAACCCCGTGTTGTGCCGTCTCATCTTTCCCTCCGTGTGTTTTCGGAAAAAGTCCATTCCACTGTTAAGTGAGGCAGAACGAGGGAGTCGGGAGGAGAGAAAGTGGGAGGGATGGAGGGGAGGAGGAGAGCGAGGTGAGCCGAGGGAAGATGAAGAGGGAGGAACAAGGCGACAAGAAAATATCATAGTCAGATATTGACCCCGAGAATCAGGTGACTACAACTGCTTTTTCCTAAACTTGAAGCTGCAATCATTCAAAGCTGACGTGTAATCACTTCATAAAATATCTGTGGCGGACTTGTTGCGCAGTTGTTTTTAACACACACAAGCAGACACTACGCAGCGTTAGCATTCACTTGAGGCCCTGTTTATGTCCATCTGGTCGAACATTCACTCTCCTTTGAGCTCTGGGTTAAGTTTCCTTTAGCTCTTAAGCTGCTAAATGCTCCGCTGTGTTTGCCAGCTCTTTGCTAACTCTTACTGTACTGGTTTATCAGGGACGCTTTGCCAAGAACTGTTTCCTGTTGCTGCTGGAAAACGAAGTCGGCGAGAGCCGCGAGAGTGAAGTAAAAGTGTAAAATTTGCAGCTGTAAAACCAAAATAATGAGCCGAAAGACACTAAAACGCTTCGTAAACCTGAAGATTTGAGTGAAAACTGCGCGAGGGTTCGTCACTACTCGTGGTCCCTTTTACATTTACCCATTTACTGCATTGGTCCTACACGTGTACATATACATATGTGCCTATTTAAATGGGATTAAGCCAGGTTCAACATTTTTGTTTCATTTTGTTTGAGTCAAAGGTTTTTATGGAAGGAAATTAGGAGATTTCTTATTTCACAACCATAAAAAAAAAAACAACAATCCATGTTTTTAGTAATACAATGCTGTATAAATCAGGCTATGAAAGATGTATGAACAAACCCCTCCTGAAAATAATATAGACAGGAATGAAACTGGAACGTTTGGTGGATGTAAGAGCTGCTGAAGTGGAGATTTCCTGAGAGAAAACGGCCTTTAAAGAAATGTTTTGTAAAATTACATACATTTTGAAGACACTAAAAGTGAATGGGATAAAAAAAAAAATATATATATATATATATATATATAAGGGCTGATTGTTGCTGATTGTTGCTTAAAGTGAGACCATTGTTTTTTGGTTTGTTTTCTGAAATGTTATATTTAAATATCCAAATGAGGCATTACCTCACGCTAACTTTTGGTGAATTTAGGAGAAATCTACAGATCAAACGGAGTAAAATAAAAACTTAAATGTGTGTTTTTGGGATGTTTGCTTTCAACTAGTCTGAAAGAAGTCATGTTATGGAAGCAAAGTAGACCAAAATGATTGATGAGTGCATTAACTATGTTTATACAATGGAGCTAACTAAGGAGGACGTTGAGGGTTGGAGTCACAGCTTCGCGGATCAGTAAAAAAAAAAAAAAAAAAAATGAAAGCGTGAGAAGAAAAGAGGGGAGAATGGAGGGAAACAGTGAAGCAGAAGATGGAGGGAGGATGTCAGACAGGCGAGAGAGGCGGAGGAAGCAGCTGATAGAACAATTTGGAGGGAGGGGTTTGGATGGGCTGCTTGTTAGCGTGTGGCGCTAACAACAAAATGAATATAATGGAATTAAACGGCCCAGAATCCAGAACGGGACCGACTCCAGTTCAATTAACTCTCCCTCACACACGGTCTGTTCAACGTCAACTGCCTTCAGCTCCGCACAAGAATCCTTTTTTGCGTGTGTGTGTGTGTGCGTGCGTGTGTGTGTGTGTGTGTGTGTGTGGCATCTGAAGACAGTTTGGCAAGTCAATTAGGGAGGGACAAGGCCAAGTACTGGGTCGCTGAAGGGACACACACACACACACACACACACACACACACACACACACACACACACACACACACGCACACACTGAGAGGCTGAACATGAAGCAGAGACACACGCGCGCTGGCCAACTTGCAGGAGTCAACGTCTTTGAATTTAAAGCACATTCAGTACTTTCTGTCAACCAGCGAGCGAGGGGAAGCGATTTACTGAGAACATGTTCAAAAATCATTAATTTTGGACACTTTGCCATCTCACCTGTGGTGAGAGGTGTATTATTAACTTAAGGAGAGGTAGCCAGGTGTATTAACTTAAGTACTGCACTTAGATACACATTTGAGGTGCTTTTGAAGTATTTTTTATATATTTTTTTTCGTCATCCCATTTCTTCTCTTTTCTTTTCTGGGGACATGCTCCGACCAAATTTGAGTCACGTATTTAAAATATTCATCTTGGCGTGGCAGCATTTATATTTTTTTTTACGAATATGGACATTTTGAGCTACTTTTGACATATTCTTTCTGCATATGAGGTTATATGTATTTTTCATGTTCACAATGTAGGCCTACGGTGTCATGATGTGGATTATGATGCGGGGCTGATGGATTGATTGAGTAATTGATGTCATTTTATAGTGTGAACTGATGGATGCACCAACCTCTTTAGGACATGCCCTACTTTTGTCTGGAAAAGTGACCTGAAATATCTCTGAATGCCACACGCACATCAATACAGCAGCATTATAAGTGCAGAAAAATCATACTTAATAGGAAAACACTGACGGGGAACATTTCACTGCACAATCAATGCTTTTACTTTAAGTAAAATGCCCCGATAATACTTACATACTTTTATTTCAGTAAGGATTTGAATGCAGGACTTTTACTTGTCGTGTAGTATTTTTGAAAGTGTAGTATAAGTACTTTTACTGCATTAAGGCATCTGGTTGCGACTACTTTAGGTTTTTAGCGACTGCAGACTGAGACATACACAGATGCTGTATGTTTAATATGTTCCGTTATGGAGTCAGAACCATTAATTCAACTTGAATAATAAAACATTTGAATGTGCGCATGGAGGAATTGTGTATGGCCTTTACTCCCAGTTGTGTTCCTGCTCTAAGGTCATTGACCTTCTGTTCCTCTCCTCCCAGAAATCAATAACAAACACGGTATTCATCTGGAAGCACTGAAAACGTGCACACATGCACATGATCATGTGGAGGAATACGCACGACTCTCCCTCATTATTTGTGTTTACTCGCCGCCTTCCCCAACCAGCACCCTGCGATCAATAAGAAAAATCAGCGACACAACAAAGCCGTTTTTTTTTTTTTTGTTTTTTTGTTTTTTTGAAGCCGCTGATCTTTGCCTTTTTGTGTGTGCTCTAACACGCCTGTGACGTCTCAGTGCGGCGGGTCACAAACACTGTAAACACATCACTGAGCTGAATGTTAAGACTTCTCACAAACATCACGTGTGCATTTTTCTGTGTGTTTGCGGGTGTTATGTCCATGTGGGTTCTAGTTTCTGTGTGTGTGTGTGTGTGTGTGCGTGTGTGTGCATGCGGTTTTGATGTGTATGCATGGTTATGTGTGTGTGTGTTTGCTCTCTGTTTGTTTGTCTGCAGTTTAAATGGGGGCACTGGGAGGTTTGCGAGAGGCAAGCTGGTTTACTGGTCTCTAAACAGAGTTAATGAAGAGAGGGGTCAAGCAGAGAGCACGGAGGAGACAAGGAGAGGAGACTAGATAGGAGTGGAGATGACAGGAGACGAGAGACGGAGAGGAGACAAACGAGGAAAGGAGATGAGAGAGGAGACGAAAGGAGTCAAGAGAAGGACAGGACACAAGAGAAGAGGAGTGGAGACGAGAGAGGAGAGGAGACAGAGATGAGAAAAGAAAGGTGAGGAGAAGAACAAAAGGAATAGAGGAAAGGAGATCCAGCAAGGAGGGACGAAAAGAGAGAGGGAGAGGAATGGAGATAACAAGATGAGGGTGAGAAAAGAGGCAAGAAAAGGAAACTAATGAGGAAAGGAAGACAGGAATGCGAAGTGGAGGACAAAAAGGAAGGTTGAGTTGAGGAGATCCAACAAGGAGGGAAGAGACGAGAGGAGAGAGGAAAGAAGAGGAGGAAAGGAGACAGAGATTGAGGAGAGATGAAGAGGGGGAGACAATGTGAGGAGAGGATCCCACAAAGAGATGAGGAAAAAACTGAGGAAAGGAGAGGAAGAGAGGAGGGGAGGATTAGAAATGAAGAGAGTGAAGGAGATGAGAGGAAAAGGAAGTGAAGAGAGGAGAGAGAAAGACATATGAAGAGACAAAGACAAGGAAGGGAGGAAGAAAGAGAGAGAGAGTAAGGAGAGGAGAAAGAGAGGGAGACAAGAGAAGGGGTGTAGGGGATAAATAATGGGAGGGAAGGACACAAGGAGAAGGAAAGAGGAGGAAAGGAGAGGAGGAATACTGTAGATAGAGAGGGTGAGAAGCGAAAAAAAGACAAGGAGAGGAAAAGCGGAGCGAGGCAAGGAGACATGGAGAGGGAGGAAAGGAGCAGACACACCGAGGAGACAATAAGAGGACAGAGGAGAGGAAAGTAAGACTCAAGAAAAGGAGAAAGACGAGGGAAGGAAGGGAGGACGAGGAGTGACGAAATAAATTGGAGGAGAGAGATAGAGGAGAGGAGGAAATAGAAGAGAGGAGAGACGAAAGGGAAACATAAAGGAGGAGAGTGAAGGGAAACAAAAATAGATATAGATAGAGGGATGAAGGAGGAGGAGGAGGAAAAGGAGGAGGAGAGGAATCTGAACCATTGTCACCACGATGGGACACGATAACATGGACACCTGAACGAGGTCAAGCTGAAGGTGAAGGTTCCTCCTCGGCTTTGGAAAAGACATCAAAATCATCTCAAAACTTCTAATTTGATGTTTTCTTGTACACTTTGTTTTAATAACTGTGTTGTCTTATTATCTCTCCCTCTTTGTACATATGGAAGGTATACTTATTTAGATCTATACTTATTATTCTTCATTGAATAATACCACACAGCGCTAGTTCATTTTTGAGGCTCCTATTTAAAGTGTTGAAATACAGAATATTGCTGTATTTTCTGTCCACTCACCATGCAATATTATGCAACTGACAAAAATCTCAAAATGTAAAGATTTTTACAAATATTTGTATTTGTGTTTTTTTTAAATTACTATATCGTAGCAATAGACAGGGAACATGAAAGGGGTTTGACTTTTGTGATTATACAATATTGATCTTAACCACTCTAATCACCTCTTTATTACAGTCGTAATAACTGAAAGCTGTTCGATATTGTACATGTGTTTCAAATCAGCGCACCAGACACATTTTGTGGAGCCCTTTCGTCTTCACGTAGAAAGTTGTGACGAACGCTGTTGTTTTAAAAACATATATTTATACTGGAGCTCGTGGGAAAAAGAATTCTCGTTCCTAGAAATGTCCGCGAATTTCCAAAACAAATGACACTTTGAGGAGTTATTTTAGTGCAACGCTGATCCGCGGAGGCCTTAAAAGCCCCGTTAGGATACATCAGATGACTCCTCGCCTGTTCCTCAGTCAGCAGGACCACCGTTGAGTTGGCCCCGACGGCCGCTCAAGTCGTCCTGCGGTCTGAACGGGTTCAACACTGAAGGCATCGACCCTCCGCACCGCTCCAGACCCGACGGAGCCCGACAGGACGGTTTTTTTTTTTATTTCGGGTTTTTTTTTTTTCTATCTTTACCAAAGGTGTTTTGTTTGGTCCGGTCCGGTCTGGCAGGGCTCTGCAGCCCCCGACTCGAGCCAAGACTCACCGAGGCGGGAATCTGTCAGCGATCCTGGCAGCGGACCAATGGGAGTTCGGCTCAAGGGGGGGAGGGGGGGGGGGGGAGAAGGAGGGGGGAGAGAAAGAAGGGAGTGAGGTAGAGGAGGTGGAGGAGTGCATCCGACGTCTCCGACTCCGCTTGGAAAAGTTAAAGAAAAGTCGTGGAAAACGAGACAAAGTTTGTAGCAGAAAACACTTCATCAAAGAGCGCTGCGGTTTCTCCACAACTAAAGGGTGCTGCCGCTATGTGGCCAACGGTATGCGGACACCTGGACTTTACACTCACACGTGATGGATGCTCCTCCGCCTCCATTCATCTGCTGCTCTCACAGCACACGCTCTCTCAGCAGATGGTGAACCCGTCTGCATGTTGGTGACGTCGGGTGGGGAAGTCTGGCTCACAGTTGCCGCTCCCGTTCCCCCTCCTCCCCCCCCCACCCCCAAAAGTTGCTGGATGCAATGAATTGAATCGCTGATCACATCCCTCCCTGTTTCTTTTAACGTTTTCCAACTGTGCTGGTGTTCGACAGGCATCGTCCTGTTTCAGAGCCCCCCCAAAAAAGATGGCGGTAAAGGCTGTTGTAAGTTGAATTACAGAAATAAAAAAAAAAAAAATAAAAAAAATAAAAAATCTTGAGCAGCAACTTTTGTATTTTTCTGCCTATTTTCTCTTTAAAAAAAACAATAATTTTGCCCCAGTATTGAGGGAGAAGGCTGCAGACGGCCGGCCCTTAACGGGCTGCGATGTAATCGCTCGGGGCAACGCCTCACCGCCACTGTACGTCCACTTTAAGTGCAGTATGTGGTAACATTTATGGAAAGAACCATGCAGAGAAATAAAATGGTTTTCAGGTCATATGTGAATTTTAAGGGCAACTTCCGTATTTTTCAACCTTGACCCTATTCTCTCATGCATTTCTGTCTAAATGACGAATGGGGACAATGTTTTTTTTTTTTTTTTTTTATTATTTATTTGTCCGGTATTGAGGGAGAACTGCTGAAATGTTAGCAATGACCTACGCACATGACTTTCTACTGACTGAGACACAAGCAAGAATAAAATAGAGTAAGTGTGGAAACAAAATGTTAATTCCGTGTGATTCTCAGGTGACTTGCATCGTGCATTGGTCGATTGTCATGTTTAAACAGGAAAGGGCTGATTGTTGCTGACAAGCTGAATAAGATTTATCCTTCATTCGAGGCCAAACCATGACAACTGGCCTCAGACCAGTACAGTGGAGTGAACAGAACTGGTGTCCACATACTTTTGGTCCTGTGCTGCTCTCGTTTTGGGCATGTCAATGTCTCTCTCTCGCTCTCTCTCGCTCTCTTTTCGCTCCAAATCTCTGTCTTGCGTCTTCATCGCTCCACCTCTTCCCCGTCCAAACGTCTCTCATCGTTCTCCCTCTAATTTTCTCTCCTCCCGTCTTCCCTCCAACTCTCTCCGTCTTGGCCCCTTCATCTCGGCCTCTCGCTTTCTGATTCCCCGAGGCTCTCGCTCATGTTTGATTCCGACTCCTAAAGAGCGGCACCGCCAGTTCGAGGTGTTGAAGACATCCTGGAACCTCGTCGGAGGCCAACGAACATGAACCCAAATTGCGGCTCTGATGTGTGTTTGCATGTGTCTACTTTTGCGTGCACATGTGTTGCTTCACTCCATGTGTGGTTGTGTGTGTGTGTGTCTGTGTGTGTGTCTGTGTGTGTGTGTGTGTGTGTGTGTGTGTGTTCTGCGGCAGGGCGATCAGCTTTGAGCCAGAGGTTTAAGAGAGACAAGGAGGGCGGGAATTATGGGAAATGAAACCAAGTTCAACAAGAAGAACTTTTAAGCGCGCACAAATAAAAAGCAAACAAAAGTTTCAAAACGTGCCTGAGAGGTTCACAGGGGACAAACTCCTTATGTGAGAAAAAAAATAATCAGATTTTTCCTTATTTTGATTCTTTGATAAGTAATTATCCGCTCGCTCTCTCTCTCTCTCCCTCTGTTCTTCCCTCTGTGTCCATGTCTCTCTATCCCACAGTCCGTTGAATGATATTAATTGGCAGGAAGCAGAAATTCAGTGTATATGGCCAACGTTTCTGTAAAGAGCCAGTTATTGCTTTAATTATCCGTCAATGGATTCAGCATCTGTCTGCACTAAAGACATGGCTCGCTGCGCTGGAACGCTCAAAACACACATACACACACACACGACCTTGTACTTCTATCTTTGTGAGGACATTCATTGACATAATACATCCCCTTGCCAATGTACCAAACCTTACCCTTACCCTAACTTAAACCTAATTCCAACCTGAACCCCAAAACCAAGTCTGAACCCTCAAACAGACCTTTGAAGGGAGGACCGGCCCAAATGTCCTCACTTTCCAAAAATGTCCTGACTCTGAAGGGCTAGAACCCAAATTGGTCCTCACAAAGATGGCTGTACAAGCACACACGATTTGTTTTTAACCTGGACACGCTCACTTAGTGTATTACCCTCCATTCATTTATGATGGAGAACACTCATACCTTCTGCAGCCTCTCTCTCTTGGTCTCTGACACACACACACACACACACACACACACACACACACACACGTCCAGACTCTGCGTTTCAGTCATAAACAGATCATAAAGGCATGTCTTTGCTAATGACTTGGCTAAAGAGAGAAACAGATCATGTGAATGTGGGCTGAGTGGCTCTTTACGGGCCTGACTTCTCCCTCTTCTATATTTTCGTTGTGTAAAATTCCGGGTTTTTAATTGTCGAGTGCCATTAAGCTTTATTTGTCCTGCTGAAAGTGTGCTTGAGAGTCTACTGTATTTGAAAGTTTTCTACGGCTGTTCCTAAGATCTTCTACATCGACCAATCAAAGTTACTAACTTCAAGAAAACACAAACAAATATTAACGGTCACCCCATGCTCAAAGAAACTAGACTCTCTCATTTAGTTACCAAATGACATTATTCAGGTTGCCATCTAAATGTTTCACAAATTGAAACTGCATTTCGAGACATTCACGTGAGGAAATACGAGTGAATGTTTGTTTCTATCCACTACCTTTATGCAATTATTAGGAGCCGGTTCAATGAGATAATCAGTTGGTGGCGACAGTTCTCCAGTCGGAGAACAATTTCACCACTCCAGAAGCAGACTGCAACAACATGAGGGAATTAAAAGAGCGCTAGTCGAACTTAAAACAGTCAAGGCTTAGGCTTAGTTTTTTTTTTTTTAAAAACATATAGTTGTAACTACATTACATTGTCAAGAGGTTAATCATTGAAACGCAAATAACACATTACATTATACTTTCACAGAGCCGGGGGACTCACAAGAAACAGATAGGAGCCAGGGATCGAACCACCAACCTTCCGGTTAAAGGACAACTCGCTCAACTGCAAGTGGTCGTGGTCAAATGGTCATAATGAAAGCAGCAGAGACTGAAATATTCTAACTTCAAGTTCCTCGTATGGGACAAGCTGGAAATATGCTGCATACTACAATTCCCAAAATGCATCTCAATTGATTCTTTCCTTAGACCCTTCCTGCCTGGTAAATGGACATCTATTTCAAACTCCACCCAAAAAGTTAAAAAGTCTCTAACTCTATAACTCTGACGAACTCATCAGGGTAATTCTCGAAGACTTAAAATCTCCATTGAAACGTGCAGTGATCCAACTTGTATCTAAATCCTCAAACAACTGACTACCATCATGAGGTAAAAAAAAAAAAAGAGTCCCCGTCAGACTTGAACCCCAAAGAACAAGATGTCTCGGTCCCAGAGTGTTTGATTGATAAATTATGTCTGGGAAGTACAATGCAGAAAAAAACCACAGCAAAAAGCCCTTAACAAAGACAGAGACACATTTAAGAAAAGGAAAGCCATAAAATTACAGTAATTATACGTCATATTAAATCATTAAAGTCTGTCCTACAGCATTTCTTATGTGATGACAATGTGAGGCAGTCACATGATAATCCTAAACACATGTCTTTTAAAGCTTTTGGCAATAAATAAAAATAAGTGAGTATCATTTATGGATTGTTTCAGAACTATTCATTTGATAGTTAGGAGAGGAAATAGAGCCTCGCTTTTGCCAGCATTACATGAGGGCTCACTGGGGGCCTTACGGATTTTACAAGTTTGTTTATTTCATTCATCATCGCGGCCTATAAGGGAGATGGAGGGGAAAAGCCAGAGATAAAGACAACATATTAGAGTGGATAAAGACTCAATATTCGTCACTTCCCGGCACCTCTCTCGCTATTTCTGCCTCTTTTTTTATTGTATCTCCTTTTCTCTCCTGCATCCCAGGCTGGGAGCTACTGTTGCCAACCATAATAATATCATAGGACAGGACACGCACATACTGGGAGACAGAAGACCATATAAATACTTCCACATTACTGGAATAGTTAAGGAGAGAGAAATGGATGGCTGAAGACAAAGGACAGACGGGTCGAGGTGTTCCAGAGGGCACGGTGTAGACGGAGGAAAGGAAAATGAAAGAGAAATATAACCTGATGGTTCCTCAGGAGTTTGGACTCCTTCTTTTCATTGTTTCATGACAAAGCTTTACACAATGTATTCACACAATCAACCAGGGAATATCAAATGCCAAGGGTATATTTTTAAGAAAAGAAAATAGTGTTAAACTACTTTGTGCGGTAACCCAGAATGGACAAAACCAAATTCTGGCTCCAGATAGCTCCAATAGCTCCAATAGCGTGTTCTTGTCGGCCATCGTAATTTTATTCTAAACATGGTAGCAGTTTCAGTTAGTTGCAATCTGCAACCTGAACCAAACCTCCACCAAATCCTAAACACTGGCCCTTAAACACTTAACCAAATATTTTTTTTGTGATGTAAATCTAATACAATTTTAATCATAGCGCTTCTAAACCAGAAAACGCTTATATGTGTTCGACCTGGGAGGCTGATTGTTGCGTATTTGTGTTTAATTTTCAAGACTTGCTGGAAAATTAGAGGTGGGCAGGTGGTGATGGCTGACATGAGTGTGTGCCCAGGAGGGTGCCTATAGGGTGTCACCAGCACCTATATAAGTCTGGTTGGCCACGATGGATGACACCTTGTGATATTTGAGTACACTTCTTTTTTCTTTTTTTTACTTTAAAAGATTGATATGTAAAGTCCAGTTAGATATTACAATTCAAACTACACTCAGCTTATACTTATACTTAATAGCCCCTGTGACACCTAAATTTGTTTCGACCTGTTCCTGATGGCTGATTATGTGATTAAAGAAAATAGATGTGACTGGGAAAAAAAAAGGTAGAATCAAAGTTGCTATTTCAAAGACATTTCACTTTGTTGCCAATTCACAACTCGCAGCAAAAGTGTGTAAGTGTGTATACTCACAGAGGTAGGGGAGCCTTTTATATCAAAGTCTGAGAGCCCAGGCTAACTCTGCCCAGGCACAATCACTCCCGCATGACCCTGTGTGTGTTACAGTGCTTAAATGGTTCCAGCATGATCATAATAATGTCAACAGAAACTTGGGAGAGCTGGAGTGCAGGCGAACACAATGTTCCATACTTGTGTGTGTTTGCAAGCAAATGTGCCTTGATGCCTTTGTTTGTAATTGTGTGTGAATGTATGCGTTCGTGAGATCTTTTCAATGTATCAATGCCCGTGTGTGTGTGTGTGTGTGTGTGTGTGTGTGTGTGTGTGTGTGTGCGTGCGTGCGTGCGAGAAAGGGAGTGTGTACACGTGTGAGAGCGAGCATCCAAAATTAACAACTCCGCTGTTTCCGAGGTCGAAGCAAAAAAAAAAAAAAAAAAAAAAAAAAAGCTAAAGTCAGGATTATGGAAATTTCAGAGGCCGGAATTCCTCGGTTTGCTTCCAAAAATCGTTCACTCTCAGCGAGGTCAAGTCCATAAAACATACACACACACGCACATAAACACACACACGCACACACACAGACAAAAGGGTAGTCAGTGTAACATTGGTGAACCGTGTCAGTATAAATCTGATAGTCCCAACATAATACGGCGACGGCCACAAAAATGTCAACAGTCTACTTAACCCCCTGGAATGGATGTGAGGGGGAACAGCAGCGAGCGAGAAAAGAAAACGGAGCGATGGATAAACAGAGAGGAAGAAAGAATGGCTGCAAGGTGGCCAGAGCTAACGGAGAACTGCAGTGAAACAGAATGTGGGAGGAAAAAAAACAGAACATTTTCAGATGGCATGAATGGACCAGAATATCCTCTTTTACATGTTCACCTTCTGGTTTTGTCTCACATCTTAATTTGATTCATTGCCATCATATTTGAAACTGAAGCGAATGCCAATGCAGTTTATTGGTAAAAAAATAAATGTTGGGAATAAAGTGTAGCCACTGCAGAAGTTAAACCGCAAGTCCAAGTCCAAGTGTCTACAATATCCATGTTTCTCTCAACCAGTATGATGCATTAAGCCTCGGTTATACTTTCGGCAAAGGGCGGTTGCCCTGACACGAGCTGACGTGGAATCGTGACGAGTAAACGTTTTGGATCTGTGAAGGTTTCAAACTGTCTTTCTCAAAAGTTCCTCAAAGTTCTCCGTTTTTAGGAAATGTTGGATGTGCACGAACAAGTAAAAACCAGCCGCATTGGGCCCCACCGCGAAGGGCCGTGTCTTAACGGTGTGACATCACAGTGCCGTGAGGACACTCGCAACCCTTCAAACCATAACGTTTTAGATACTCAGCGACCCCTTAATTGACTATCAAAATGAGCTTTTACTCGCATTCTCCTAAAATGATGACCGTGAGACTGTGCTACTCGGACAGAAAGCAGCCGAGGGCTCGCTTTGGAAGTTCAAGTACCTTGCTGTGTTGTTCCCCAGTGAGGATAAGAGGGATCGAGAGATCGACGGATGGAATGGTGTGACCCCTGCGGTAATGCCGGCATTGTACCGGACTGTCATGGCAAAGAAGAAGGTGAGCCTGAGGGTCGAAGCTCTCTCAACTTCCAACCTTCAGCCATGTAGGCCAAAAGAACGGAATCTCAGAGACAAGCAACCGAAATGAGTGGCTCCCGCACGATGGCCAGGCTCACCCTTTAAGATCGGGGAGCTTGGATACGTGGATCTAGCCTTAAGTAAAACCACTGCTCTTTTACTTCAAAGGAAACCAGTTGACGTGGTTTTAAGCGTCACTAGGATGCTCCCTGGCTGCTTCCACCTGTGGGGAGATCCCAGAGGTAAAAAAACAGGAACATCCTTAGAGGAATTGGTTATCCAATATGGATTGGGATCGTCCCGGGTAGCCCCCAAACAAAGTGCTGGAGGAATTGGCTTGGGAGACGGGCGGATCGGCTACTTCGTATACTTTCCACCAGCGTTACCCAGACGTGCTGCAGGAAAGGATCTCTGGATGGATGGATTGACATGGTTAGGAATTACAGTTTCCTTTTGAAAAGGCCTCGAGGGTTTCATCAGACATCACAAACAAGGGGCACTCTGACTCCACAGTGAAACAATAAAACAAAAGCTAGGTGCACGCAGACCCACTTAAGCCACGTTTAGACCAACGTTAGCAGGAAGGAAAAAAAACTTGATTTGTTTTAACGAGACTACTCTGGGGGTCCCGATTTTTACCACAGTGCAATGTAATCCAACAAGGCTCTGCGTAGGCCAATCAGAGACACACAGGAAAAATCATTTTGGTTGATGATGTTGTTACGTGGACACGGTACTTCTACTGTGTTGCAACGGAGGACGAAATTGTTGCCACCCTGATCCTTTTACAGAGTCGTAAAATCCAGTTTCACATTACTACAAACCGCTGTGCAGCGTTTTGGCGCCTGATAAGTCTTTAAACTCACGGATGCATTACTCAAACCAGATCTACATTAGCAGCTCTTCTAGCACGGAGCTGTTTTTTTTGGTCTGAATGCTTTCTACCATCCCGCTAACCTTTTCTCTCTGACCTGAAACTCAACTCCCCCAATAACTTCTCACCCTGCTCCCCCATCCCTACCTCACCCCTCGGTCCTGTCCCGTCCTGTCCCGTAAACCTAACCTCACCTCCTCCTCCTCCTCCTCCTCCTCCTCCTGAAGACTGAACTCAAAACTTTCCCTCTCTCCAACCCCCCCAAATTCTCACCCTACCTCACCCCTCCCCACCGCCAGCTGTAACCCTAAACTTACCTTTAAACATCGTTAGCCCCCCTCTCGCTCCACACAGACACACACACCTCGGCTCACCCTGAGCCGGCCCAGTGGCCTGACCTTGCCTCCTCTCCCGTTTTTTTTAACTCTCCCCATAACTTCACACGGAGCTGAACTTGTGCCCTGAACGCCGCCTTTCTCACACACAGACACAGATGTGCACACACACATAAATGAAGACGCATAAACGCTTCCGATCGTGTCTTCTCGCTCTGCCCTCTGTACTACTCACTGTTTGCGTGCGCGAGTAAATCGATCCGTCTTCATAAAAGCGTCTCGTAGAAGGGCTGTTGCACAACACGCCGTTACCTAAGAATCTGAAGTCAGTCGCGACTCCACGACAGAGACATCTGTGGAAAACAGTAAGTCGGTTGGAAAAACCACAGAGCAACATCCAACATCTACTCAGGCCATCCCTTTGCACTGGGAAGTAACACAGGAGTTATTTGCATAACATAAACCTCGTATCTCCATATTTTCATTTTTTTTAGCCCCAGAAATCAATGCAGTTGGTCACCTTTTACGTCTGTGAGTGAGTTTTACAAACATTCAACCAATGAAAAGTATATTTAAAAGAGCGAGCGACCATATCTTGTCAGTGTAGGGATCCTCAAGCTGTCGACCAAACGTCACAGCTCCACCACGCCTCCTTCTTGGATGAAGGTAAACGGTGACGAGGCGATTTTGTATGAGGCAAAGTTCCCCACAATTCTTTTTTTATCATGAACCGAAAATATTTTTCCTCTTCAACAGTAGTCTGCCCGGGGCATTAAACTCAGCGTGGGAGGTTTGCACCGCCCCTCGTCTGACCTGGCGTGACCTCAGTCTCAATGGCGGACAAAACATTTATCTCAATATTCGCTGGTCAAAATCCTCGTAACTCCATTTGAGCTTGACTTTGGTGAAATATTAATAACACCATGACACATGCAAGTGTCTGACTAGATGTAAAAACACACAATATCAACTTTGTCAAAATAAACCGCAGTGTGTGTGTTCATGGTTATGAAGGAGAATGTAGCCCAACAGTCAACAGTGTGGCTCACTGTTTTTAATAGCTTTTCCATAACAATAAGGCTCAACGGCACAGAGGAATAGAAATCAATATCAGGCTTTGGATGCACTGACAATACTCGTTAGTAGGATACGTTCATTGTTGCTTTTAGAGCACAAAATATGTCAAGACTTATTATTTACAAGCAGCACACCAGCAGTATCTGATGCATATCCAAATAGCCTTTTGTTTTCTATTTAATACCATACGCTGCTGGCATCTCCGCCCCAAGATGTCCTTAATCTGACACATCTCCACTGAAGTAGCTTTTGTTTCCCCGTCAAACAACGGGATTTGATGCTACGCAACGTTGACAGCGCGTGTGCTCTCCTTCCAATTAAATTGTCAAAAATCATGTCAGTATTAAACTAAATTAAGAGGCTCGCATAAAGGCCTTCAATCCCATCTTATCTCGTTCTTCCTCCTCTCTTCTGCCCTCCTTCCTTCAAAACATTCTCAGAAACAAGAATATATATGTAAAAAAAAAAAGAAAAAGAAAACCTGATGCATTTCTTGGCCCGTGGATCAGCTCACTTTCATTGTTACTTTTTTTCCCTCTCTTCCTCTGTGGTCGTTGGAAGGTCATCCGCTCGTGAAACATCCGTCGGGTTTCTCTCCCAATTCACAGCCATCCGCTCTCCAATATATTCTCACATTCTCTGCAGTTATCACATTCTCAGATGTTAGCCAAGAGGGCAAGAGGTCTTATGGATTCGGAGAATACTGAAGTGTCTCTCACTCACACACTCACACACACACACACACACACACACACACACACACACACACCACAGCGAGGATATGGCCAGCTCTTGTTCTTTGGTTGACCCTTGCCTCTCTTCTGTGCTCTCACCTCGTAACTTAACGCTTATTTTCACATCGCACGCACACACAGGTAGAAAAACACAAACTCTCTCCTAACCCACCAAAATAGACATCCAGGGAGTCTGTCTCACCTCGACAGGTTATCTCTCTCTCTTTTACTCAACCCCCGCCCCCCTCGCACTCACACACACACACACATTCATAAACACTCACACACACACACACACACACACACACAGCCACAGTGTACGCTGACCTAGGAGTAACTCAGTGAAGTCAGCCAATAAAACACAGAGGAATCGTCGGCACGTAACTTGACATTCTAGTGGTTTGTTTGGATAACCTCTCGCTGTGCGGAACCAACACACACACACACACACACACACACACACACACACACACACACACACACACACACACTTGTACTGCAGCACACAGTATTTTACATTTACGACTCTCTAGATCCTGAGAGACCCCACCGCCTCGCTCGGCCCTCGGCGCTGCCCTCTCGTCCACCCCGCCACACACACACACACACACACACACACGCACTTAGACTACCAACCTTTTGTTTTCCCAGCAATTATCTCCAAACTCAACAATTACCCAAAAGCTGTAACGGCAGACCAGAGCTATTGTGAGAGCAATACTTTTTTTTCAGCAGCATCGCTCTCATGACGACGACGTCAGGTTATGGAATATCTCGACAACTACACTGACATTTTGGATTTGAGAAATACATCCACGTATCTATCATTTTTAAGGACTTTACACACAGAGGATATGACGAATAAATGAAAATGCTGAATACTCGGCTGCAAATATGATATAGTATAGATTCACGCAGGCAAAAGGACCAACTACTGAGATGCTACTGAGTAGAGTCTGGTGCTCGGTCTGAGTTCAATTGTTTTATAGCATAAGCTACTGTAAGATACACATTGTATATGTCTCGGGCTTTTATTGTGAAAGGTAAGAACAGAAGGAGTGGATAAGGGTTGAAAGAAGTAATACGGCTTGTTGTACACTAAACTGTACGTTTTTAATATGTCCGACCTACAGGACCTGATTGGTTGATGACTTTATTTGCGGTGCAAAAGCTCTTAGTCTTCCTCCGGAAAAATTATTTACGAGGCTTATTCGCCACGTAATACTCACGTTCTGCGTGATATCACGAATGATGTCATGAAAAAAACAGTTTGAGAATTCTTTTTTTTACGTGGGAATTAATCGCTTTCAGACTGAGATGAACACAGTGGAGTGGTCCACAACCCGGTAGTCATTAGCCTCCGAGGGCCACGAAGCAAATCTGAGATGGCCACAACAAGATAGAAAATAAGAAAAAAATGTTTTTTTTCTTCTTTTTATACTGAATTACTGGATCCAAGATCAATGGTGACTATTCCAATAACTTTACATTACAAACATCATAAACTAACTTGTAAAACCTTAATAAATATTTCTCTATAAATGTAACTCTTAATGGGACTCCAGATTTGGCCTGAGGCCGGTTCCCAGTGTCTCTGCTCTACAAATATGTTTTCATAATTAACTCTGGACTGAAATTCCACAAAATAGTGCTTTTTTTAAATCAAAATCTTGTGTTCTTCTACTGCGGAGTTTTGATGTGGTTCCACGTTGTGATTTACAGTCGGGCTGTTGGATAGCAGTCAATGGCCGTAAAAGCTTAGTTAGTTTCTGATGTATAAATCATAACGGTAACGATTTCCCTAAATATTCCTCCTTAATTGCTGTGTGTACATGCACGGGTGTGTGCGTGTATGTGTTTGTGGTTGCCCTGCTCTAGTTTATATAACTTTAAAGGCCGTATGTGTGCATGCACTATTTTGTTTGTGTGTGTGTGTGTGTGTGTGTGTGTGTGTACTACTGTTTCCCCTGCTGTGTGTTCCAGGTCTGTATTTATGAGTCTGGCTCCTACTGAAAACCAAATCTTCTTTAACTTTTACCTCAACATGACCTTCAATTCAAGTGTGTGTGTGTGTGTGTGTGTGTGTGTGTGTGTGTGTGTGTGTGTGTGTGTGTGTGTGTGTGTGTGTGTGTGAGAGAGACCAGTATCATCATTACCTCACCCTGACCTGTTTATGTGTGTGTGTGTGTGTGTGTGTGAGAGACCAGTATCATCATTACCTCACCCTGACCTCTGTTTATGTGTGTGTGTGTGTGTGTGTGTGTGTGTGTGTGTGTGTGTGTGAGAGCTGAGTGAAGTAGAATTGTTTTCACTTCTTTACCTCACCGACTCTGAACTCCTCACAGTTCACACTTTCTTTACAATCGTTGTGTGTGTGTGTGTGTGTGTGTGTGTGTGTGTGTGTGTGCTTTTACGTAAGGACAGCGGATTAGGATTACCTTTACCTCTCACCTAATCCTGACCTTGACCCCTTGACAAAACCTCTCTTGCACAATATAAAACACAGTAATGGTGGCGTTTCTCACTCCGCGCTTCAAAGGAACACACTGAGGTTTTGGGGGAAACCGGCACATTAGTCATTTTACCCGTTTAGGTTATGAGAACACGGACACCAAAATCATCCATGTGCACCTCGTAGATCATCCCATGCACTTCAACATGTGCCAGGACGCCTCTAAATTTTGTCATTTTAAGGTACCAAAAGTTTCATGACCCCAGATTGGATGTGAAAACCGTGTAAATTGGATACTTTTGGGTCAATAAATATGTCTCGCAGATTTGTATCTATCTTACAGATTTAAAGCGAGCCAATGCAACTTTGGCTGAGCGGTGGCCCTGCCACATGTGCCAATTATGGGATAACGGTTCATGTCAAAACGCAGTGTAACATTAGCACAAAGGAGTCAAAACGTGTTATTCTTATTTAGGATCAGCATTAGCGTCCACTAAGTGGTTGTGGGACGTGAGAAGGTTAGGTAGGTGGGTGGGTGGGGGAATAGGTGAGTAGGTGGGTGGGTGGGTAGGTAGGTAAATCACTTTATTGATTTTTTACAAAAGCTTAGATTATTAATGCCCCCCCCCCCCCAAAAAAAAAATATAAAAACAATATCTAATATTACAATCTTTTAGAACTAGGGTTTGTATGTGATCACTATTTCATATTTTTGCATTGTTGTATTCAGATATAAAATGTCACTACAAGTGTATCCAAAAGTGAAACGTAACACTGAAATCAGTTTCTACAGAAAAGAGAGTTTTTAAATATGTATTTTTCTATTGCCATTAAATATAATCCTTCTATTGGAACACTGGTTGAGACTGCCTCCCTTTAACTCTGCACTGCAACATGTGGTCAAAATCATGGTTTCATCAATGGCAGACAACATGGCTGCTATCACAAAATAAAGGGCGGGCGGGGAGGGGAGAGACAAAGCTGTTACATGATAAATCTCACAGTTAAACGGCGTTAAAAGTCCCAAAACAGTAACATCTGTGAGGAGAGAATCATCTGTAATTTCAAAACACACGCGAGGCGACGTTTTCTCAAGCACCGTTTCAGGGAAGAACTTCACCTTCTCCTGCCGTGTAAAGAAACACCCTGCTCGACCTTGACTGGCGCTCCTCTGGCGCCGTGGTTAATGTTACTGTCTCCATCCCGGTCCCCGACCGGCCTCCGCTGTGCTTTACTTAACGGACAGTCTGACCACAGAGATTTCACAGATACCCGAAACGTTGTCAACTGCTACCTTCGGCGATGCACGTGCGTATTACGTTTCATTTTTATCTCGATGAACGACTGCGCACATGGCAGTTTTTCCTGCACGTCTCGAAAAAGCACGCGGCCTCTGCTCATGTGGTCTACTGACTCCTTCTTGCCGGAGAGTGCGCAACATCTCTATAACGTCTCTAATACACTCTGACCATGGATGCTCCGCAGATTGGCCCGTTGTGTCACCTTCTCTTTCTGGTGGTGAAAAGCAGACAATCCTTCACACACAAGGTCCCAATTTAAGCCCCTGAAACTCATCTCAGTTTGGCAGAACTTATGTTTCTGGAATGTGGAGCACTTTTATGTAACTGAGAATTCATCTGGTGTGGAGAGGTGGGGAGGGGGGAGGGGTGGGGGGGGGGCATTTCATCAGAAGGTCAAGCTGGGGGCAGTTTTAAAGTCCGGTTCAAGAGCGCGTCGATGGGGAAAACTGTCGGTTTAGGTGGTACTCTCCGCTGCCACATCTTACAGCTCGAAATGGCATCTCGTTTCTTTATTACTTTAGTTCCTACATACAATTTATAGATATTATTTTGATATTTTAATAATAATCTTTGTGGGTTTTTTTTTTTAGATACTTTACTGGGTTTTTTTTTTTTTACGGATACATAACAGATTATTTTCCAGATACTTTTCTAATACTTTTTGAATATTCAACCATTCGTAAAGGACCTGAATTTCAATTCCTTTAAACAATGTCATAACGTGACGTATACATCTCAACCCGTTAGTTGATCAAAAGCATCACACACCGTAATAATGTATGTCGTAGAGTCGAACCTCCTGGCTCACACAACTCTACTCCGTTAAATCCTGGTCAATGTGGCATCCAGCTGAAATTAAAAAGCCCCGCACTGACCGTTCTCTCACCTCGCAGTAACGACTGTTATTGTTCCTCAACTGGCAAAACCCACCACTCCCATTTTCGGAGAAGGCATTCGAGAAATTTCTCCCACCTGCGTTTCCTTAAGCAGTGATGTCTTGGCGAGGTGAGGCGGCGTTTGCAACCGTGACATGAAAGCACTCGGCTGAACCCGGCACAGATACACGGGCTGGCAGCTGTGCGTGTCTACATATGTCTGCACCATTTGTTAATATGTAGACTCGTTTTATGAACACAACTGTTTTTACAAGCACATGGGCATGATCACCAGATAGGTAAATCCAAAAAAAAAAAAAAAGGAATTACACTATAAACACCAGCAGCAACGTGTGTGTGTGTGTGTGTTCATGTGTTTGTATGTGTGTGTGTGTGTGTGTTCATGTGTTTGTATGTGTGTGTGTGTGTGCTATAAAGCGATACAGGAATGTACTTTCACTCTTTAATGAGGTTCATCAAAAACAGTGAGGCGTCAAGAAACGAGCCTCTTCACACGCGAGGTGAAGAAACCACGGATGGAGGAGGGGGGCGGGATCTTACGTGTCGAAAAATAATGATAGAGAGATAAACAGACTGTCCTGTACGTGACATTTTAAAATCTCATTAAAACAGGAATAAAAAATGAAGGCAGCATGAATCTGTTTCTTGGGCCTTTTTCCTGGCTCCAAAAGCGGACATGCAGCAACATTAGCATTCATTCGCTATGCTAGCACGTTATACTTCACTTTTCTTCTCGCTCTGATTTGGTCTCCTCCGAACCCTGATTCAAATAAGTGGCTCCTTTGGCTGCATTCACACCAAATTTAAACGTCTAAAAAGTTTTTTATTTTTTTTTTATTGTTTTTTTTTTACGGAAAAAGTTAGATTTTTTTTTTTTTTTTTAGTCAACAGGGTCCTGGTAGTCCAGGTCATCTGCCTGCACAAATCTATTCAAACCTTGTTTTTGCACTTAACCACCGCGTGTGTTCAAGTCTGCATTTGGGTCCTGCCGTCCTCGGCCCTCAATCCGTGACACGCTAACTTTGTCCGGCACCCACCAGCATACCGCGGGTTCCGCAGATATATCTTTCACTGAAAACAGCTGCCTGCTAATGAGAGCGGTGACACTGCACCAAGCAGTAAAGTTGCGGGTCAGAAAAAGCAAAACAAGAATTAAAACTAGACAAAAATGCACGGGAGAGCCGAGAGGCATCTGGGTGGTCACCCTCTGTGGGTCCGACACTACGAGAAACCCCTTCCACGTTGCATAGAGTCACATGACCCACTGTTGATAGGAAGACAGTGAGTAGAGGGAGTCCATCAGCACGAGGAAGCCTTCAGCTGCAGGGAGTTCAAACCTGAAATGACAACATGAAAACGTTATTACCAAAGTGGTGCACTGGTGCCATGCTAATCGACAAGAAGAGAGGTTCTCCTCTCCGAGATTTCCATTTTTTGGTCAACTCAAGTTCACCAAAAAAATCACCGTCTTCTTCACGAAGTAATAAAACCGCACGTTAACTGTGGCGCGGTGGCATACCCCAGACATTTTGGAAGGTGTTTCTCATACCGGGCTAAAAAGAACAGCAGTTAAAGGTTTGGAGACTTTTACTAAGCGTAACATGTGAAACTACAAAGGATCGACTGCAGAGGCCTCTGATGGGAGATCACCGAGTTTGGTGCAAACGTCGTCGTAAGACAGAAAAAGAGATTTTTGCCTGAAATGAATGGCGCAATGTAAACCGGGAGGAATGTGCACGGAGAATGAAAGAAGAAAATATGCGAGATTTAAGGCGAGTTCGGTCTATAAAACAGAAAGAAAAAAAAGGCACGATTTACAGGAATAAAGGAAGAAAAAGAAGATTAAGGAGAACGAGGACGGAGTAAAGATTTGTGATCGAGGTAAAACTGAGGTTTTCTCTCCAAATCTGAAAACTTTCTTCTTCTTGATTCCCCACGATGATGCTAAATCTTATAACCCACATTATACCGCCTGCATGTATGTGTGTGTGTGTGTGTGTGTGTGTAGTGTATATAAATCTACAGCATGTTTTCTTTCACTCTGCTCCAGTGGAATATTTTTTTAATGAGTTGTTTTATTCCCGACTCCGACCATCACATGAACGCACACGCACCATCAGAGACAAGCATATGAAAATGAAATCAAGCGGGGAGACGGAGGGCTTACAGAGGCCAAGAGACACACACACACACACGCACACACATTCATAAACACTCAGATAAACACATACAGACCGCCATACTTTGATCCCCAGTATATTTGTATTTTACAATGTTCACTTCTCAGTGCAAACACTTGTTTGTACACAGATCCAAAATGAACATACACATTTACTGGCAGCTGAAAAATGGAGGACGTCGAAAAAAGAAATCTGTAAAAAAAAACAAAAAAAAAAAAAAAAAAACAGAACAAACGTCTGTGTGTGTTCTCCGAAATGACTTCATACATATTTCTGAACAGCAAATGTAAGCGTGTGTGTGTGTGTGCGTGTGTGTGTGCGTGTGTGTGTGTGTGTGTGTGCGCGTGTGTGTGTTCTCCCGTAAGCATCAGCAACACCGCCAACGCCAAAACATCCAGGTTTTCATAACAGTTTCAGGAAAACAGGAGGTTGTGACCTCCTTCGCCTTATTATCTCCTTCTCTATCTATGGCCCGTGTGTTTGTTTGTGTGTGTGTGTGTGTGTGTGTGTGTGTGTGTGTGTGTGTGTGTGTGTGTGTGTGTGTGTGGCGTCACCAGCCAGATACGATCTCTGATCTTGTATCGCTGTGGCTGCCGATTCACCTGCCAGACAACATGCTCGTACAACCTTCTGGCCTTCTCTCCATCCAGACTGTGGCGGTGGTTCAGCCAAAGGAGAAACACAAGATGAAGATGAGAAGTGAGCAAACCTTTTACAAAATCACACAGAACGTTTTCAATTCCCCTTCGATGATGATTGTTTTTTTTTTGCTTTATCCAAAAAAGCTTTCAGCACTATTGAGGGCCATGTTTAGTGCACGTAGCAACAAAACTCTCAACTACGGTGGCCCTGAATGCGAAACGTCACTGGAAAAAGGGCAGAAACAGAGACGATCAAAAGATGTGCCACGATTCTCGTGAATTCACGATACCCTCTCAGGACACCTCACCTACGACAACAACGACGATCAATTTTTTCACCAATTGTTCTAGCGACAGTTCGGACAATATTTGCTTTCTTGTTGCGATGTTAGACGAGAATATTAAACCAACGCGGTCTCACATTATAATCAGTTGGTTTTAGAGCGCTGGTAGACCTATTCTGTTGCCTCTGGGCAGAGCCAGGCTAGCTGTTTCCCAGAGTTAAAGCTAAGCTTAGCTAATCGTCTTCTGGCTTCGCGTCATGTGTGGTGTACAGACGTGAGAGTGGTATCAATCTTTTCATTTAACTCATGGCATGAAAGAGGATACGCGCGTGTTCCCCATGTTGAACAATGGCTTTAACAAATCTAAAACGTCTCAGACTTCTCCTACAGATCTCGTCCAGGGCCCTCGCTCATAATCAAATGATGCCTTACTGCAGTTCAGAGTTGATTTGATTTGCCACGAGGTCTTTTTCAGGTCATCAAGGCCCAGTAAACATCTTTGAGTTGGTGACCCGGGGTGATTCACCAGCAGTTATGCAGTCATCGCGTCTGCAGATCCACTAAGAAAACAACAACGCCTGTCGGGAGTTCAGCACTTCTTTGTGTTCCTCTCTGATTCAATCAGCCTTGTTTGTTGCAGATTGCTCGGACTGATACAAGTGGGCGCAATATTTCTTTTACACAATAAACATCTTTTTTATTTAGTCTACCGGGTTGCTGTTGTGTTTGAGAAAAGCTTTGTTAATGTCTCCGTCAGTGCTGGAGGTTTATTTTAGGGTTGTTTGTGTGTGTGTGTGTGTGTGTGTGTGTGTGTGTGTGTGTGTGTGTTCTTTCGGATGCCGATCAGATCACTTTTGAGGTTCTTTGACGGTAACTTTGTGTTTTGACTCGCGTCTGTGTGCGTGGTCTTTTGGTAAGTTCAGACCGTGGACTGTACATAGGAAGTGGACATAGTCACTGTGATGTCACCGATTGGCTTTTGGACTACCGTTTCGAAGCCTCCAGTTTGGCTTTGTGGCTGTCGCTGTCTTCGTTGTTTTTTTTTGGAGCCAGAAGTGACCGTGTTTGGGCGAGAGGGTGGAGATGGAGAGGAACGAGGCCCAGGGCTAGATACCGTTAGCAGCTCAGAAGCCCCGCCCCTAAAGCATCCCCTGCTTTATGGTCTGTTTGACTCTAAATGGACCATAATCTACTAAATGAACATCATGCTGTATTGAAGAAGACTTGAAACTAGAGATTGAGACCATAAACTCATGTTTACAATGTTTACTGAATTTTCTCATCGACTTCAGACTTTATTTTTGCAACCTGAGAAGTCGCCCCCCTGCTGGCCATTAGAAAGAATGCACGTTTAAGGCACTTCAGCGTTGGCTTCACTCTTCAGGCCCGGAGGTTGCCTCGCGTTAAATGCAATTACGGCCAGAACTGCAAAAAGCATCACATGGTTTCAAAAATGACCCCCAAGCAACACAGTGGCTCGTCTTCTTCAACGTGATGCATATCGATGACACTTGGTCTCAGACAGCAGCCTCAGCCACGACAGCAGCTGGGATAAGATGGCAGATTTTGCGAAGCACAATCTAAACGATCTGACTTCCACTGGCAGGAGTTCATGAACTGGATGAAGCGTATGACTCATTAGTGTCCGCGGGACTTCACGTCTCTGCTTGTTCAGATGACACAGATTCCTCCGGTTGCCCAAATAACATTTTCAGGTTTTGTTATTTCTCTGGCTGCAGAAAAGTGATGAATCCAAAGTGTCTGTTTTATTCCTCTTTTATTTTTCTTTCCCCCCCATATTAATCCCATACACAGTATATATTCCATCTTTTCATAACTCTGCACATACATCACTCGCTGTTTTTCTTCCTCACTCTGACACCTCGGAGTATCATTCTTACACAGCACCCTCCATGTGAACTCTCTGCTGGCAGGGGAACGACTCAGGTGCTTCAGCACATATATGTGTATGTGTGTGTGTGTGTGTGTGTGTGTGTGTGTGTGTGCGTGTGTGAGTATGATTTGTGCGAAAGAAACACGTGTCGTGAGTGTTTGTGTGCGACAATGCAGTCCTATTTGTTTGCAAGCGGAAAGTGTGTGTGTATGTGTGTGTGTGTGTGTGTGTGTGTGTGTGTGTGTGTGTGTGTGAGAGAGAAAGAGAAAGAGAAAGAGTCAGGTGTCGAGTTTACCCCCCGATCGACCCAACCTGGGAATGATCTAGTCTCAGAGGGGGAAGCCAAAACTTCTCCACCATATATGTGTGTATGTGTGTGTGTGCGTGTGTGTGTGTGGGTGTGTGTGTGTGCGTCTAACCCAGGGATGACTCACAAACCATCTGGAGGCCAGATGCAGGTTAGAAAACTCCTCTCTCTCCTCTCTCCCTCCTTCCCTCCAGTTGCTGTTAGTTCCCTTAGTTAACCCGTGAACTTTGACCTATATGCTGTGGCATGTGTGTGTGTCTTCCTGGTTAAGTAAACGGCGAGGTTGTGACCTTTCTCAGAGGTTGTGAACTCTCCCTCGGTGACCCCTGGAGTTCAAGTTCACTAATTGACCCTGTTCCCACTCAAACAGCCTCCATCTTTCTCCCCCTTCCTCCCTCTTTCGCAGCTCCACCTCCCCCGTCACCTCGTACAAGGATTAAGTCTGGGAAACAAGACATTATTAAAATGTGTTGCAGGCCGGTCTCTGAGTCAGTGTTAAGTGTATCTATTATGATACAATTTGTGTTAAATCAAAATCTGGAAAGAGATATTTCAATTTATTTTGTCCTAATATATGGTATGTCATATATTGTCAGGATGTTCTTCTAACGTCCGGTCACATTTTTCAGCGTGAAAGCCAGCATGCATTTCTGGCTGTCCTTACCCACAATCCTTTGCACAGCAGATATATGAGCAAGAGGTTCAAAGTTTAAAGTACCGTGTTATGAGGAAGTACGTCCCATTTGAATGCGTACTCCTTGTAAAAGTACCTACTTTGTAAGGGCAGCAGCAGTATGTTCTAAAAGTGAGAGAGAAAAAAAAGGTACGCAATTTGAAATGCAGCTTAGATTTCTAATCGGGAACATGGTAAATTGTCGATGATCGATAATCAATTGTTAATAAATGTATTAATACACTCCGCATCTAACTCCAATGCAAAAATTCAGTGATATTCTCGGATAAGCAGGTATATTGTCACCAAAAAAATGACGCGTATGTGAGTATGTACAGGACTTAATACCAGAGGAACGACAGCATTACACTTTAGTTTAAACAGCTTAAAAAGACATTGACGCTCCATAGCGGAGGCAATTAAACACCAATTGCTGCAATCAGGGTCAAAAATGTCACACACTTTATTATTATTTCTATCATAGCTTTGCAAATCAATATCCATAAAATCCATAAAGTAATCCAGTCACAGTTATCTGTACATCCATGGGTGCATTATGAAAAGCGACTGCTAATGGCTAATTCTGCGTACTTTTAATGTTTGTGAAACTACAAAAAAGAATATAGGCTATAGTAGGCCAACTCCCAGTGCAACATCACCCTCCCCGCTTACATCCCACACAGCATGATGGGAACTGTGGTTCCAACGCGGGAGTCGCCCGGCGACCTCTGTTTTTAATATTTCATACACTTTCGGTAGTTAAATCGATGACAATACGTTATATAAGTCCACGAAGCCGGGGTCCACAGTTAATACGAGATAATTGTATCTATCGGACTGCTTCTGGGAGACGCGCTGGGGAAACGTAATGAGGATAATGTCTTAAGTGTAGCCACAATGTTTCCGCAACTTAAGAACAAAGACGATCTTTCACAGCGGCGAAGCGCAGGCCGCTGCGGGCCATTCTTTAAAGATTAAACACGTGTTTATTTGCTGTCAAATATTTCTCCAACAACATCGACCCCAAGCCTTGCCAGTAAATCATCAAAATAATTGTGTGTGTGTGTGTGTGTGTCCACCAGTAAACCAGTAAAACATCAATGTAGACAACAGAGCTGGAATTCTGTCTATTGTTCAGCCAAATGTTCTGATTTCACCCCCAGAGAGGTGGAGTTTTGTGGACGGGCTGGCGAACACATACTCGCTTAGATTTGAACATAGTTTTCGAATCATTTTTTGAAGTGTGTGTGATCCCTTTGTGTGTGTGAGGTTTGACAGGAGACGATTGGACCAGAAAGTTGTTCGTTTTTTGGTAAAAGGATATTGAGGGGTTGTTTGGGGTCAGTTTGATTGGCTACCAATTAGTGCGGCTGTGGGAATGAAGCAAAGAACGAGTGCATTTGCTCGCTGACTGTCAAAGAAAGATGCAAAGGACAGAAAGGAAGAGGCCAAACAAGGACACGATGGGAAACGGCCTTTACACTCTGAAACCTTTCCTGAATTGACGTGACTAACCCCTCTGCGTTCTGTTGTCATCACCATCCCTAAGCGCTCCACCGATGCTTTTATTTTGAAGGACCATCAGAGGGCAAACGCGGCAGCTGGATCTTATTCATCAATATGCATGAACTTTTGGTTTTCCTCGCTATGTGCCTACATACAAACAAAAGCTGAGCGGAAACAAAACCGCAATACGACCACAAACTACAGCCAGACTCCAGCTTAGATGATTACGGCTACCTGCTGATAGGAGGCGGTTTGTCTCTCTGGACACTGTTCATGCCCAGCGGTTGGGCCTCCATTTGGGGGAAATGTTGCTTTTAAATGACAATAGAGAGAGACTTGTTTAGTAGAGCAACAAAACCGACATGGACCAACAATTATCTTTACTTTCACATCTGATGTAGACTTTTACTTTTATTGCATCCACTGGTCTCCCAATACGTTTGTGGAATACAAATGATTTCTTATCATTAAAATATACTTTCACGAGTCTGGTGCTTTAAAATCTGGAAAGAAAGAGACATTTTACTGATTGCATTACAATATAAAAAAGAAAACTTTTAATTGAGCAGCTATTTCTTCTTAAGCCTCTCTGGAGAATTGATTTAGAACTGCAAACAAACACGTACATCACAGGCGTCTGGATAAAACTGTACTAAAAGTTAATCCACAACTTCCAGCCACTCAGAATCAAGAATTCTTACTAGCCATGTTATAAACTATGTTGGACGGATTGCGTCCATGCAATGTGATATAGTTGCAATGCAACATGAACCCGAACAAGCTAAGTGAAATGTTGCATATGGACATGCATCATTGGCACACAGAGCAGACTGCAACATAATTTGGTCAAGCTGTTCGCTTCCAGCTATGATGATCGCTGTGTTAAATATTACAATAACTCTAATAAATCATGTGAGTAAATCAGCGGCGCAGCCATCAGTACTTCTGTTTCTCAATGCTGGGATTTCTCTCTCTCTCTCTCTCTCTCTCTCTCTCTCTCTCTCTCTGTGACATTTCCATGAACCAACTCTTGATGTTCCTCAGATGAACAAAGGAAAGGACGAGAGGAAGGATGAAAGACAGGTTGGGAAAAGAAACAATAGAAATCTGCCGGGCAGATGTCTCCCTCTCTCCTTTTCCCCCTCTTTCCCAATACCCATGTTGAAACTGGGGGAATATCTCTAGTGTGCATAATGGTAGTATTCTTCCACGGACACACGAGGATCCTCCAATGTTTTCGGGCTAGCCAACGCCAGCGGAAATTGGTGATTACACATCCGTGAATTTCGGTGGAATTTCAGCTGAAAGAAATGCACCAAGGCACATGCATCATATTTATCGTGAAGGCGTGATAACGCCGATGACTTTGCATGAGTGTGCGCCCGTTGCATACCAATGCAAATGGCAGCTGTGCGTGGTTTTAAATTGGAAAATGACTTGACTTGTCTTGTCACACTCGATAAGTGGTGACAAACCTCTCGAATTTAAGGTGGGCCGAAGAAGAGAGCTTTAGAGAAAGCAAGATGTACTGAGGGGGAAAAGAAGATGGTATGGTATGAGGGTGAGAGAGCAATGGGGAGGGAAACAATAATGGTGGTAGAGAGAGGGGGACAAAAATAAACGTTGTATTGAGGAGGATTGGAGTTAAATTAAAACGACCTCGGTGAGATGCAAAAAGCGATTGGAATGACAGAAAACGTAGATTCACCAAAGGGGAAAACAGAAAAAAAAACATTAAAGTGGTAGAGAATTAAAGAGAAGGAAGGAATGAAGGTGGTATCCAGGCGAAGGAGCAAAGGGAGCAAAATAAAAAGAGGGGGGGGGGGAAAAAAGCCTGGGAAAAATGAGAGAGGGAAGAAATTAAGGTGGTATCAAGGATCAGGGATGTTTCCAGATTTGTGGGGCTCTTTCTGATATATTTGGATTTATTCCATACTTTTATTATTATGATTTTTGATCTGTTCATTCTTCGTCCACACTTTATTCCAAACTTTTCAAGGTTATCCCTGGCTTTCTGGTGTTATTCCAGATTTGTTTGAATGTTTTCCCACACTTTATTCCAGATTCTTCACTTTATGGGATAATTACAAGTGGTACTTCCAGACTTTTTCATGTTATTACAGACTTTTAGGATTTCTGATCATTTCAGTGTGTTAATACTATAGCAATAGCAATAAGATGGTTAAATGGTGCAGTTTCACGGGTTTTAACATCTTTCCATTCCAAAATTCTCGAGGTTACACTAGACTTTTGAGGGTTATACTGAACCCTGTCTCTAAAATATTATGTTCTCATACAACTAAAGTGTCTTAATTGCATTTTGAGGAAATTCCGGTTGCAGTTTTATATAGTGGTTAACGCTATGGATTTAGACAGAACAAAAACGCAACATAACTACCTGTTTAGGTAATAAGAGATCACGGTTTGGCTTAAAATAAGAATATTTGCTCCATAATTAAAATCACGTACATGCATTGTTAAAATGAGTCGATGTTGTCTTTTGTTTTCACACGGGACACGAACAGCGGTCTCCCGGGTGAAAGTCCTGTCTTCGTTTGACCCACTGATTTGACATCGATTAGAAACGTCTTAAACGTAATCTGGAGAAAATATGTTTTCCTCAAAAAGTAATTGACGATGCAGTTTTGTTGTTTGGGAACGCCGTTTTTAGGAGACGAGGCTGGCTTCAACTTTCTTTACAAATACATCATTCTGAAGGCAAGACCCTTTACACGTTCAGGTGGAATGAAGAAGGCCGATGAAATTAGAGTTTGTATTGAGCAGGTTTGGGGAAATGGAGCCACATTGAAGAAAACCTCAGCATGACTGAGGAAAAAGACACTTGAGTCTCACACCTCCTGTCGGTAGAAGGATGTGTGATAGTAACCGTTTTCTGAACTCCAGCTAATTTGGGTGATTTGCAGTTTCTGCTTTGACCTTTTACTGCACAGAAAGAAATCCCTCTGGATGGAAATGAGTGGTGTCAGCCTGTCGTTACCTCCTCTATGCACACAGGAGAGTCAGGAAATAGACTGTAATTATACGGCCGCCTGAATGAAACACATTCATAGATGATGATGTTTCAGAGAGAGAGAGGGAGAGAGAGAGGAGGGAGAGAGAGAGAGGGAGAGAGATGGAGAGAGAGAGAGAGGGGAAAGAGAGAAAGGGGAGAGAGAGAGGGAGAGAGAGAGAGGGGAGAGAGAGAGGAGAGGGGAGGGAGGGAGAGAGAGAGGGAGAGAGAGATGTAGAGAGAGAGAGAGAAAGGGAGAGATCCCAGTGAAACGGAAGTTAAAGCGTCTTTAGCTCCTGTACTTATAATTTCAATCAGATGTCACGTTACTATTTCCAACATCATAAAATGCCACACTCCAGTCTTACAATATGTTCTGCATAAACGTGTCATCATGCTCTTACTTTATATCGCACTGCAGGATGCTTAACTATATGATGATCTTACTTCCCTGCGTATCCTGTAACAGGAGTGAAGTTGTATCTCTCCGCATCATGTGAGCGACCAAACACCAACGTAACAGTCCTGCTGCCGCTGTCGCACTAAAACCTCATTTCATCTGAAGGTTTACACGGCTTTTGACAGGTAGGGCGAGTTCCAGCCCTCAAAAGCCCAATTCAAAGAGTAAATACAAAATCCGAGGCAGACTTCGTTTCATGTTGGGTCAAACAGGCGAGACACAACAAACCAGATGCCGACACCGTTTCCCCTTTGTCTCGTCAACCCAACGAGCGGGAGGACAGACAGCGGTTTATTTCCCTCTGCCACGTTGTTTATTTGGCTGTTTGCGGGACCCTAAACAAGAGATCTGTCGCTGGAGACGTTTTGTCCAACCGCGTTAACTGAAGCTAAACAAGCTCGGAACAAGATCCAGAAGGCTCTGGCGCTCCCGGAAGGTGGTTTGGGACTCAATACTGTTCATTTGAAGCCAGACAGGAGGAGATCTGAAATCTACTTTTCGTTTGACTTGCTACAGCTTCCATCTGTGTCTGATCTCCTACTTTCTCAAACGCTTTTATGTTTTTGACATTTAAATGAGTGGATTGCAAGAAGTTTGCCCCAAATGCGTCAGTAGTTAATGATAATAGTTGTAAAAATAAATAAAAGTAGTTCATTTGCTTTTTAATCATGACTGTTTTACAAGAATGACGCCATGTGTTTTACATAGATCTTAACAGATGTAGTTCTACCTTGTTTTCTGGGATTTGAAGTGCAAAAAGTATCAGTCGGCACTTACAAGTAATAGAGAGAAACGTCTAGTTGAAACTCTCAGTAAATAGAAAAAGCATCAGTGTCAACATCGTCAATATCAACCCAATTAATTGAATGATAAAACCCTTTTTTTTTTGTATTTGATGAATTTGGATTCATGAATCTATCCGACCAACAGTCCAAACCCGAATGTATTTAATTTACAGTTATACAACAAAGCAACACCTCCTCACATTTGAGACGCTAGAACCACAGAACGTTTGGCATTCTTCCTTAACAAATGATTCAATTAATCAGAAACGTTGTCAAAATCTGTATTTCAAAAGTATGGTCGTACTGCAGCTGTAATATTCCCAATCCAAGTCGGTTTAAAAGATGAAATGAAGCATCGTGAATAAAGCTCTCTGTAAAGCTTTCTATTGCCAAATCATTCATTATAAATGCTAATTCATGTCCAACATATTTATGCTTCTTCCTCCTATGAATAAGACACAATCAGGGATATTACGAAACTAATTCATGTCTCTTAGTCACCATTTGTATTTCCGAAAGAGTATTTGATTCGGGGGAAACATGACGTAAAAACCGCTACGTGCTTTAGACTTGTACATGAAGCTGACACGCGTGTCGTCATACTGTAATCATTCGATCGGTTCAATCTCAAGATGTTTTAGCCATTAAATCATGGAAGGGCCTGGGAAATGAAGCCTGCTCGTGTGCATCTTTTCCTTTGTGATCTTCAGATTAAACGTTTATCGCCAAGACGATCACACTTTGAACCTCAAATGTAACTCCTTCATTTCTCCGAAGAGCCCATTATCACTCTGTTTTCCCACGGAGCAAAAACCCGTAGAGCTCAGAACTTGAGGAAGCTTTCTTTAAACCATTGATGACTCACACTTTTAGGTTATCCAAAAAAAAGGTTGTTTTTTTTTCATTTCTGCGTCGTAGTCTTTGAGAAACCTGGCAGAAGCCCCCTGACAACTATCAAGGGGACGTACCATTTCTGTTAAAATGAAACACGAATCCGGCCAAACTGCTCTCTCACTTAGTCCCTCTCTTAAAATCTTACTACGACTTATGGAGCCGAGTGGAGAGGCTTGCATGTAATTCTGAGAGAATTGGTTTTGTTCCCACGTTGGCTCGGCCTAGCATTGCTAACAAACGTTAACGCCGGGCGGCTGCCAAATTCTCAGAGAGGACCTTTTTGGACATCCTGTAAGGGATCTTGTTTAGCCATCAGGAAAGAAAAAAACACCTTAAAAACCCTTAACCTTTAAACTTTGGATCTAACGTAACTTTCCTCTAATTTTCCACTTTAATAGCTTCAAGGATACAAATAAGGGTGGCTAAACAAACAATCCGACATCCATACCAAGAAGAAGGGGAAAAAAAAGGTATTTAACAAATGTTTTCATCCAGGGAAAGCAGATTGTTTCATCACTCTGATTCATAGACATATTTCACACCTGCGAGCAGCCCAGAGCCAACTACAGTTCACTGCAGTTAGAAACCGGCACTGGAAATATTAAACACCTCGCTGAAAGGAATGGTGTGTAGCATTCAGGGAGATCTATTGGCAAAAATGGGATACAATTTAAATAAGTGTGTTTTCTTTAGAGTATGATCACCTGATGAAAGAATTGTTGTGTTTTTGTTACCTTAGAATGAGTATGTTTGTATCTACATACAGAGCAGGGGTCTCTTCACGAAGCCAGAAGTCTTTACACTGAGCTAAGCTAACCATCTAACCAGCTAACCATCTAACCATCAACGGGAGAAAGACCTACTCAAAAACAACAAATGTCGAGGAATAAAAGTCGTGCCAAACATTTGCAGTGTTTAACCATTGTCATTTCCTGTTGTTGTGTACTTGCATAGAGGATGTTTCACGTTGTTTGAAAAAAAATATAAAACGATAAGAGACACATTCACATTCCAAGGCACGAGTAATCCTTTTTGAAATGACTTATTGTGAGTTATTATCTATTTCTATTTCTGCAAGAAACCAAAGCCATGAAACCCACCACCTCCTTCTACAATCCACCAAAATGATGAACCATCAGCTTCATTGATGCCAGTGTGAACATGCAGTTTCTCCCATACATTGTGGGTGTACTTTGTACATTGTGGGTGTACTTTTTACATTGTGGGTGTACTTTGTACATTGTTGGTGTACTTTGTACATTGTGGGTGTACTTTGTACATTGTTGGTGTACTTTGTACATTGTGGCTGTACTGTCCCAAACTCTGCAACTAACCCTCTCTGGTTTCTGGGATAGACGCCGACGCCGAGGAAAAAGAAAAGGTCCAGCTCACCAGTATAAGAACCTCTCCCTGACCCCCAAGAAAATATTCGGTTCTCCCCCCTTACATATAAAAAACCCAGATTGGCCAAATCGTTATTTTTCTCGGCTTATGAACCAGCCTCAGAAATGCCTATAAAATTCACATCAGCGTGAACTACTGGCTGATGGGATTCTCGGCAACATTCTCCCAAAAAAAAAAAAAGAAGGCATGTTCACAAGGGTTTTCACCTTTCCTACCCTTTGTTTTTGTTTCTTCTTTCTTCCCTCCACTTCTTTATACCTTTCCTCATTCTTTCCTCCATTTTCAGACTCTTTATCCCCCTCACTTCATCTTCTCTTTCATAATTCAGGCCGGTCTGTCATCGACCTGTCAATGTGACTCTCCTTTAATACTCCCCATCCCTTCTTTTTTTGATCTCCCAACGTTTCTTTCCTGCCGACGATTCCCTTTACACAGCGAGCCAGTGGCCCTTCGCAATCTGTTTCACAGAGACGATAGAGAGAGAGAGAGAGAGAGAGAGAGAGAGAGAGAGAGAGATTTTTAGAAGTCTAAGAGGAGAGATTGAAAGATACTAAACAGAAATTGAGGGGAACAGATGAGGCAAAGTGAAATAAGCTGGAGTGTGAAAAGGAGAGCTTTGGCTCCATTTCAGACCATTGTGGAAAGTAAGTCCATTTATTACCATGTCAGGCTATTGTACATCAATCCGCCACATATTCTGACAGTTTTAGTTCTTTACAGATGAAGATCTTACAAATACGACATATGATCAATTTGTTAAACACGATACATTTTAGACCGCAGGCGATTTAAGGAGGGGGACGCTTATACATTAAGTCAGTAATTTCTTTTTTTTTTTTAGATAAACCAAACAATAAACCAACCAGTCAGTATAATAATTACAATGATAATTATAATTATTATTATTATTATTATTATATATTAGCTCATCACAAATGAATCAATATTGGTGTTTTGTTTGCAGGAAAGTGACTGAAACAACATATTTGATGTGACTTTAAAACTGTGTTGCCATCAAATAGCAGGAAATAGTGCATTTGTTTTGGGACTATTTTAAGAGGGGGGATTAATCCACATTCGGTTCTCTAGTGAGTATGTGTGGCAGAAGGACGGGGTGTGTGGGATTAGGTCTAAATAAACTACAGTGTGTGTTTCCTGGTAATGAAGGAGCATGTCACATGCCATGGAGCTCTATTGCTCAGTGGAAGAAGATATTTCAGGCTTTGATACACAGACAATGTTTGTTGATGAATTCGTTATTGGTTTTAGGTGTTTTCAAGTACATTTGTACTTTAAGTCTAATTCTGAACACAGAACATTTACTTGTTAAGGCTTGGGACACCTCTTGCACTGCTGAACTAAATCACTTTATTTCTCGCATTCTTTTACGTAGTTGTTGTTTGCGAATGTTTAGAAAGAGACCGAATTAGAAGGAAATATAAAAAGAGAAAGAAATGAAAGACAGACATGCATTAGCGCATTGTTACTGCAGTGGCCAGTCAGTCTGGGAACCCATAATAACCCTTCAACACTAATGACAAAACCACACACACACACACGCACACACACACACACACGCACACACACACACACACACCCTCTGGCTGTCTCTAGGTCTCTCATTCGCCCATGTATCTCTTTCTCTGTAGTTACTTCTACGTGGACTCTGTTCTCGTTCTCCTTCTTTCTCGATCTTATAGACGCCGCACACATATACATAAACAGTGTTTCTGTGTTGATGGTAAAACCATTCGATACCGGGGTTCTTCGGAGGGGAAAAAGTAATTCCCTCTGACAGCCCCGTTAAGAGAAGAAATACCTCCGCTACTAAAACTGGACTTAGGTTTCACTTGTGACGCCGCACCAGACTACATTTGATTTTCTGGGTTATTTCGAGGGCAATCTGAAGCGCCAAAACGCTGTAAAAAAATCAGTCAGGGACACGGCGACGCACGATTGGTGTTTATCGGGTTTGGGACGCCGTTTGAGACGCCAGGAGTTTATCCGCCAATTCCTTTAGCCTCGTATTTCTCTGTTTGCATGAAATCTATAGTGTACTGGTTGTTTTTACTCCGGCTCTTGAGTTGCATATAAATCACGGATGAAGAGTGGACCACCAGCTCTGCGTTGAAAATACGGTGGAGTAGGAGGAGAGGGGAGTAAATCAGGGTCAAGTGGACTTCAGATATTCATAAGAAGCCTTTAGAATTCACCAAGCCTGTTCTTTTAAAAAAAATAAAAATAATAAAATAAATAAATCCGACTGCTGGTGTGGCTTTCGTACAACTTGTTGCAACATGCAGGTATTCTAAACCAGAGAAAAACGTACTTGTAGAAGTATAGGTATTTAAAGTCACTTCGAGTTTCTTGCTCAAAGACGTTTACGCAATGTTCAGACAGGCAGTTCCAGGTTGTTGGTTTTTTTTTTTTTTTTTGCCAATAAGAGGGAAAACCTTTCTAGTTAAGTTTGTTAAGATTTAGACCACATTAATGGGTCGACTGAAGCGCAATCCAGATTCCTTGCATGAAAATGAAGCTCAGATTGCATTTGAGCGTTTGTATTCAGTTACTCATTCGTCACCACCCGCACCGCGTCTACGTTGGACGAGTCTCAAAGATTTTGGGGGCGATCATCTGACCGTACAGATATGATTTCATTTTGACCAACTTAACTGTTGACACTGCCAGCGTATCAGCTCATGCTTCACTTGTGTTTTACACAACCGTTACCCAAAGTGTCTTTATAGGCTTCAACTTTATTATTTTTCCACTTATGCGCTTAAGTACATGATCTTGAGTTGGACTGCAACATGTCTGAAACCTTGTGTGTGCGCACATGTCTGGCTGGAACATATTGCAAAACCACAAGACAAAGTATCAACCACCAGTGACTCCAATTTGTAATTCAAACCAACATCAACTGATTTGGGGGCACCAGAATGAGCTGTAAACACAACATAGACATACAATTACCTCGGAGCGAACATTAGTTGCGTATTTACACAACATGCAGATGCAGATAAACATTAGCATTTGTTTAGAGCTGTGTTTAAGGCTACTTGACGAATGGAAGTGTAACATTCACTCTCCTTTTGGCTCCGGTTTGGTCTCCACCAAGAGAGTAAAATTGCAAAAACAATGTGCTGAAAGACACTAAAACGGTCCGGTAATAGTTATTTGTTGGTACGCCACTACAAGCGATCATATTTCACATTCCAAATAGTCGTTTACACCATTGGTAATGGAAAACCCTCACGGTTGTATGCCTCCTCCAACCACTCAAGTTGCAGTTTACGTCAATGTCCGTCCAAAATATCATCACTTCATTATTTTACCCTTCGGACTGCTGCAGGAATGAGTCCTAAAACCCGGAAATTGTCTGCATTTTTGCACGTTTGGTTCACTCGTCTCAAAGTCAATGGGCTTTTGACATTTTTTGGTTAGATGCCTGAAATAAGGTCTGTGGTTTGAACAAGCTTAAGAGATTTTAACGTTTTGTTAAACGATATAAAATATGTCAGTAAATACCCCTCTTGTGAATTTTGGAGCTTTTACGCGTCTCAAAAAAGGCGGTTGCTAACAAGTGGCTAAATAAGACTACTAAACGTCATCACTACGACTAGTCCGCCGTCACAGCTTGTTGTTTATACTCATGTGACCGTGGTGTAGTAAGTTTATAGCCTAACGTTAGCTTTTTACTTTCTGCGACTGCATTCACCCTTCAAAAATCATGAAAGTGGTGTTTATTTGTTTAGTTATCTTGCTGGAAAACATTTTGAAGTTTCATAAACTTCTGTTTGTCACAGAGCTTATTTTCTGCACTAATCCAATTATAAAATCCTATTGGCTTTTTGTTGAGGGAGCCACTGCAATGCTAACTATCTGGGTTGGCCTACAAAAATACCTCATCCCTGCAGCACTCAATTAGGCATTTGTGTGAAATTGTCATAATTAGCACATGGACTCGCATTTGCATCGCGCCTTTCTAGTCTTCCGACCCCTCACGAATTAATTCTTGAATTATGACTTAAAAAAACATGTTTTGTGAGGTCACAGGGACCTTTAACCGTGACGTTAGTGCCAAATTCGAAGAAACTCCCTCCAGGCAGACAAACTGAAAATAATATGTTTCCGATGTGGAGGTATAAAAATGAATTAGTGTAGCTGGAGAAAGAAGAAACGGGTCTGCAGACTTCGCTGTTGTGCATTTTCTGAAAGCATAACGAGAGCAGCCTGTTAAAAGTCACCAAACCTCGGAAGCAGAGAGTCCTACACGTGAGACTAATGAGACTGAACCCAACACATTTGCCGGCCGTCTGTAAACACAGTAACATCCGGATAATTAGAAAACATGGAAACCGCAAATCAGCACTGAAAAGAAATGCAGATTTCCATCACCGGGCATAAAATTGCCAGACTCTAAATGTAGCGTAGCTCCGACAATTTCTTTTTTTTTGTATGGCTGTTTTATTTCATTATGTAAATATTATAATCCAGATGATTCCAGGGAACGGTTCAGATTCTTTCTTTTGTTATTTATAGACTACAAATGCTCTTTTTCCAAAAAAAGATATGGTTACATTGAAACTATGAAAAGAAGAAGCAGTGAGGTTTTGTGTACAGGAATCCTCAGTTATGTTTCAGGGATTAATACACAGTAATATGAGGGTCATGGATCATTAAAGCTGGACCGGTCTGGTTGGGAAAGAGTAGATTTAGAGATTTAGAGCGAGAGGAAAATAAATTCCCGTGTGATCATGAACCAGCAAGAAAACACAGTTTAGTCCACAGAACCACCTTTCCATCTTAGGGCCGCAGCCTTTGATATTTTTCATTTTCTCCATGAAATAGAGATCACAGTGTTGGAAAGGCGGCCTGAAATGATCCTAATAATACTTTTATTGATCGTTTAACAGCGCACGCCAGGGCTCAGCGATAGACTCGCATCGCTTGATCCAAGTTCCAAGGGTTTGATATTAAAGATTTTCCGCCGTGAACCTGAAACACCCGACATCTGTGAAATTAATAGGGTTAATATCTGTACTATCTGTAAGAAAAATGAAGAAAAAAAAAATAAAAAAATAAAATGATGTTACAGATACGGCGCTTGGGCTCGCAGCAAAAGAGCGATTTTTCTTTTTTAAATAGAGCCAGTGACATTGTCGTTAAGAGTTTTATGTCTCACGCGAGGTCCGGGGCCATCGATTTGTGGCAGCTTCCAGGGTTTTGATATAAAATACAAAGAAACCATAGCGGCCACATCTGTTGGAGACATAGAGATTCAACAGATTCTTTTCCATTTCACCGTCTCATCCAGAGACACTAACAGGGGAATTGTTGGATTTCGGAAACTTGGTCATGGGCACCTGGATGATGGAGGAGGACGCAGGAATCACACCTCTGACCTCTCCATTGTGGGAAAAATTATGAGGGATACAGTAACATTTAATGTGGTTTTAAATCGGTGATTCACAGCAGTTTATATCGGATTGTCATGAATATTCAACCTAACAGGATACACATTACCGTCTCTGTTATAATTCTCCTCTAGGTTAAGCAGCAGTTTCCTTCAGTTGATGGTTGAAAATGTCTAAGTTAGAATTTTAAGATTTATGGCAGAGACATTGTAGCAGCTGGTGATGTCATGGCTACTGGAAAGTGGAATAAAATGCTCTACGGTCTGTACGTTGAAAATGCTAGGCTATAAATACTAGCGTAATGCTAATGTAGTAGTAATATCCCCACACACTGAAAATGCATTTGGCATCTATGATAACATGAATCTATAATTATTAAAATGGAGCGTACCAGGTACTTTTATTTCAAGCAACATGACCGCCAGCTTTCAATGGGTCCAATCCTTTGGTTTACAGCCAACATGTTCAATGTGCCCATAGTAGCATGTTGATTTGAGCACCGCTGCGCAGCGATTTTAAAAGTTTTACATCCCTCGCCAGGATTTTGGTGTTGCGGCCAGTCCCATTATTATACTTGATGAAAGCAATATGGCCACTAATAAAGTGAATAACAAAGTGATGTCAAATTGTCTACAGTGGTACAACCGCATGTGAATCATTTACCATCATCTCCCAAAATAAAGAGACCAAATTCCATTACGACAAAAATAAATGAATCATAAAAGTAGCTCCATGATTCATTATGAATCATATTATTGATCACACTGAGTAGGTTACAACATCTTCCAGGGCTTTGATGATTCAGCGCAGTGCAGTGCCTCCTTTGTAATTCTCTTTCACTTATACAAACACTTATTTTTGCCCTTTTTTGTGAGAGATGAACCGATCCCAGTATTTTAGTCCCGATCGCGATACCTGGGCTTTGGGTATTGGTACCAACCAATCGTGACATAAACATTGCTTTACCAACAACTAAATACATATAAATGCTATTTTATTAAAATAATGGTATCTGATACCAAATCGCATCATGTTACCGATACCAGGAGCAGGTAATTGAGTCAGTATCGGACCGATATACGATATCAGTATCGGTACATCTCAACATTTCTGTATTTAACAATAGATTTGTCTTAATTTGAATGGGAATAGAAAGTTTGTTTTGAGGTTTTACAGTTTTACTGGATGCACCTATACCTGGTTAATAATACTGTGATCAGTTACATATTATATACACGATTAGATCGTCAAATTGTTGCTTCTAATTTTGACACATTTACCTCCAAAATGACTCCTCTGATAGAGTCAGGGTGAGAATCCTGGTGTTTGATCTCAGGCCGGGCTCACAAAATGACCTTCCCTCCAAGGAAAAGACCATTAATAGCAAACGGCTAAAATGGTAAAAAGAAGCGGTTGAAGAAGCTCTCAAAAGGACAACAAAAGCGGCAACAAGGTTTTTAACCGGAAGAACGAATCCCCTCTGAGACAACGTGAACATGAGATGTACAGTCTTCATCAAATACCAGAAGCTTAGCACAAAAGAAGGCGGTTTGGTCGAGTCCGGTGGGTTATAAGCGTGAATGGAGCACGTGAGATTTCAGTGATCCAACACAAATCCTGGACAACATTCTTTTGCCCCAAGAGCGCCTTTAATTTAAAATCCACCTGTCCCTCAAGACCTTTATGAAAGTATTCAGAATAACAACTCGTGAACTTGACAACTATAATACAACCAAATTCCTCTTGGTGACAGTTGAGTGAGTGAACAGTAGCTAACAGTAGCTAACAGTAGCTAACAGCTTCTGGCGGCGTAAAAGAGTACGTCTTAACTATATAGCGCAGGATCCAGCAGGAGGAGAGATGGAAAAACAAACTTAAAAACACAGGTATGATCCTTTAACCTCGTCCCGAGCTGCTGCTGCGACCGGCTCCTTGTTTTCTCCAGCTCAGAGGAAGCGACAGAGTGATTTTCCATGGCATCGCACGGCGGCGCGGCGGCGGCGGCAGCCACTGGATTTGGCCCGCGGGCCTGCTCTGTGACAGTAAAGCCATGGGAACAGAACTGTAAAACACTGGCCTGGACACACTACTGACAACACACGCTGCTATTAAAACAGACCTTACAGGTATGTGTGTGTGTGTGTGTGTGTGTGTGTCTCGACACTGGGAGAGACAGAACGGTGGAGGGAAATAAAGGAAATGAAAGAGCTGCGAGGTGGAAATATATTGAAGAGAGATTAAGAAAGCGTGTGCTGGTGTGTGTGTGGCTGTAAAACCATATACAAGGTGCCAACGGCTGTGACCTTTGACCTGTTTTGAATGTTGCTGTATGTTGGAATGTGTATTAGCAGGATTTGGTGTTCCGGTACCCCTGAGGGTGTGCAGTGTGTGTATGTGTGTGTGTGAGTGTGTGACCTCAGACATGTGTTCGTGTTAACTGGCACCATTAAGCCTTGAGGGGATCATTAGTGGGCTCTGGGAGCTGCCTTTACTGTACATGGTAGGGGACATTTTGCGTGCGCACACACACACACACACACACACACCAAAACGCACATGAATGGACTTAAACACTCTCACAAACACACATTGGCTTCTCTTAGTCTGCATGAAAATGTCAATGCTTAATGCTTGAAATATAAACGTATACACAGACGGACACGCATGCTGTAACGGACCAGCATGGCCGCCTGGGCGTTTCACCGTGTAAAGGGGATTTACAGTGAGGTCCACATTTAACAGCCATAAGAGGCCATAAATATCTTACAACCACGATTGTTCAGTTTTTACATCAGCCCTGAAACCTGATTGGTCAAAAACAACCAAGTTTGGCTCCATACAAAACTAGATCTAATCTCTGGTGGGGATCATGTTCGGCTTTGTGTGTGCGTGCGTGCATTTGTCTGTCCGTGGCTAATCTCGCGAGCTACTGAACCCATCAGCTGAATGTATTTTTGTGCTCATTTATGACTGTATGCTCAAAAACCTGTCAAGGTATTGTTGATGCAGAAAATATTGCATTGAGAGTTTGTTTCCGTTATTGACTGCTGACCCTTAACTCATCAAAAGGTATTTCCAGCAATCAGGTTAGGCTGAATTTGATCTACATGTCACGACTGTCACAACAGGGGCAAAAAAGTTAAATGCAGAGAGACACGGGGGAACAGAAGGATGATCAAATCTAAATATGTATAACAAACAAAATCAAAGAAAATTCAGAACGGGCAAAACACAAAACCGGATCAGGTACTACAGAAAAACAATGCAGGGGATACCAACAGGGTAGTAGGGAAACATACTAGGGATTAGGGAAGAGCAAACAGCAGGGACCATAGAGCAGAACAGGGAGCAGACCGGGGAACCAACAGTGAGACCGGAGGAACACAGGGTTTAAATACAGGTGATTAGACACAGGAGGATTCAATCAGGGGCGGGGCGGACAATCACACAGGCGGGAAAACATTCAAAGGCAGGAAGTGAAGCGAGCACAGGACACTAGAGGAAGGGAAATTAAAAATAAAACAGGAAACCACCTAAACAAACCCCAAGACCGTGACACGGCAGCAAGGTGCGGCCAAACTAAAAGTTGGGGACGGTTCAACTGTTGACTAATGTTACAAAGAATTTGTCCCGGCCTAAAAAGACATCAACATGCCTCCCGACCGCAGGAAAACATCATTATGTGTGTGTGGTATATTTGTGTACAAGACTAAGTATAAGCATATATAGTTTTGGATGTAAAGGCGCAGGTAACCATAGTATTTTAGCATCTTTCTACTCAAGGAGTTCACTACCTGCAGCATCAAACAGACAAAGTGAGAGACCAGCTGGTCAACAAAGCGGAGCGTGTAGCGGCTAAAGATGGAGCCAGATATCGATGGCCGAAAAACAAAACCTCCTTTCTGAAAAATGCACTTTTTTGAGAATACTAAAAAAAAACATGTGGTTTTCTTGAAGAATACAATTCGTTAAGGATACCCAATACATAATACAAAATACAAAAAAATACAAAAAAAAGAAAAATATACAAAGTGCAGACAGGAGGTTATTCCCATCATTTTGCAGATAGGAGGTTTTGCACTTTGGCCATCGATATGTTTCTCAGGCGTTGGTGGAGACCAAAACAGAGCTAAGAGAAGAGTGTAAATTGGAGAAACAGGACGCCAAATGAATGCTAATGATGATGATGATGTGTCTGCTCAAGGTTTATCTCATACCTACGTTTTGCACATATATTCAACGTAGGAATAAATCTAGCTCATCCCATCGCCTGCGAAATGAATATTGCTCCGTGTCTTCAGTTCAACGGAGAACATCGTTCACTATTGGCATTACTGGTTGGGCTTTACAAGGCAGGTTGAGGTAAAGTGTGTTCACCTCAATCTAAACTTGAAACACTTTTAAAACAGATGAGGAAGAATAAGACGTTCTGTTAAGATTCGAGGAGGAAATCGACGAGCACAAAGGCAGGAGGCGACAAGAGAGGCACCGAGATGAGGAAGATGGACTGAGGATGAGTGTTGTGAGAGACAGAAGAGGAAGAGGAGAAGGGGAGGGTAAACACGCTTACACACAGAGCCTCCTTTTGGGCAATTTAAGTGGTCTCTTTGTCCCCCTTCATGGTTCCCTTCCCTCCCTTTCTCTGTGTCCTTTATTTAGGCCTTTTAACAGTAACCAGAGAGGCCAAGAACAACGCTGGGAGAAAGAGAGGGAGATAGAGAGAGATAGGAGAGGACATAGGAGAGAAGGAGAGGGGCTTAAAGAGGGGCGGTTAGGAGATAAAAACTGTCTCCTCGGTGTAAGAGAATCCCTTCTTCTTCTTTTTGCTCCTCTTTTTTCCCCCCCAGATAAGGGAAAGAGCAGGTTTATCTCTTGATGCTCAATTGAGGCCGGAGACCCAGTGTGTGTGTGTGTGTGTGTGTGTGTGTGTGTGTGTGTGTGTGTGTGTGTGTGTGTGTGTGTGTGTGCCGGAGACAGACGGGTTTCTCAGACCCCTGACGCCTATCATCCACTCTCCTTCTTGTCTGTTTTCCGCAAATCCATTCATTCACAGTTTCACAAGACGAGGTCAGTCCGTGTCTCTTGGCATGGCGTCCACACGCACACACACACACACACACACACACACACACACACACACAGAGACACACAGGGTCGTCCCTCAGGTAGCGCTGTGCGTATGGGAAACAGACTGCTCAGGGTTCAGAGGAAGGTTGGCCCGCCTGATGCAACACGGACAAGGGTGAGAGAAGAAGAACAAAAAGGAGAAAGGAAGAAGAAGATGTGGAGAAAAATTGAATGTTGAAATTACCCGTGCTGTGCTCATCCCCGAGCGTGCACAGGAGAATCTGAAGATGTGTGAATCCCCCCCCCCCAGCCCCCAATGATTTCCATTTTTCATTTACTCTGCTCTTCATTTCCCAAACGGTCCTCTGGCTTCGGCTTTGCTTCTTTCACTTCATTCATTTTTCTGAGCCCTAACCCTCGGATCGCCCTTCATTTGATTTTCTCTTGATGTTTCATTCTCTGGAGCTCGCGGCCTCTACATCTAATATGTACTAATTTGCCATCATGAATTCATCACTTCTGTTTTTCTATTCATTCATAAATGAATGCACTATTCGTCATGAGTTACAATTCCATTCATCTATTTATGAATTCCATTCATTTATTGTATAAAGTCATTTCTCTTTTACTTTTTGATTATTTTGCTCACTTTTTAAGTTGATTAAAATGTTACTACATTTTACTACATACTGCTACGATCATACTGCCCTGCTCGGATGACCTCACACATACTGATCAATAAAGCGTTATTTATTCATTCTGTGAGATCAGAATGCAAACTACACCACAATAAACCCCAAATATTGACATAATGAAAAATGGAGATTCTGCTAGTTTACATCCATAGCTGAAGTGTAACCCGATGCAACCCACCTCATTCCATTTGTATACTTAAAGGGCCGGGGTGTACGATTTAGGGAGATCTGTTGACATATATTATGCATAACTATGTTTTCATTAGTGTTTAATTATTATTCAACTTACCAAGTCTTCATCCTGGTTCAACTCACATTCAGAGGGCCTCGGATGTTTTGATAGACATTGTTTTTTTTTTATTTGTAGAAGAAATGTTTGTCAGTTGGCGCTGATGCATGGAATATATTTAGGTCTTCTGCATCGATTTTGTTCCAAATCTGGACATTTTCCAACTCTTCAGTCTACAGGACTTATAAAATTGGCCTTTTGAAAAGTGTTAAATTAAGATGCTAACATTATAATAAGATTTTGACAGAGAAAATATAAGAAAATGGGCAGAATGAGAGAAGAAAAAAGTAAAAATTGTCACTATTGCACCCCTCAATTGATTCAAAGTGCCACCTCTCAGGCCTCTTCTCCTCTGCCCTCTCTTTCTCCTCTCCGTCGCCACCCTGTCCTCCTCTTCACCTTCCTCTCCTACAGTAGTGGGAAGCTCCAGGCTGACCCAGACCCCCCACCTCCCCCCCACCCCCACTGATCAACTCTCCCCTTGCCCCGGTCAGAGCACCTCTCCTGGGACACGCCAGGCAGCGAGGTGGGCCTCTCTGGCGGTCTGGACCGGGGGATCTGGTTAGAAAGGAGGAATGTGTGGAGTGTAAACGAACACACGCAGAGTAAAAAATACATACCTGCACACACACACACACACACACACACACACCTACACACACACACACACACACACAGTCACACAACAAAGTGAAACACACAAACACTCTCACTGTTGAACCAGAACCGGCTGATGAGGAGGAATGACACAGCGTCTCTTGTCTGTCACCGTTCCCCTCTCATCCCTTTTCTCCGCTCGGCTCATTCACTGTGTTCATCTCCGGGGACGACGGAGGGATGGACTTTCACTGATAGGCAAGGGAGACGGTTTTGTTTACTGCGGGGGAGGAGGGAGGAGGGGTGGGGGGGGGGACAAAGGACAGAGGGGAAGAGGAAGAGAGCAAAGTGGGGCAACGGCCATTTATTTTCTCAAGGGAAAATGTGGCGTCTGTAAATATTTGAAATGTTTTTTGATGGACAACGGTATATAACTATATCTCTGGTTGGTTAATTTAAGAAAAATAAAAAAAAATCTTTCTTGATTTTTATTCTGTTTTTTTTTATTGTTTTTAAATGTTCTGATGCTTTTCAGAAGATGCTGAAGATTTCATGCTAATATGAAAAAAATAAAGTTTTTGTCAAAATATAAATAGCTGTGTATTAAGATTTCCATTAATTTTTAATTTGAACTAAAAAAACAGATAACTTCATACTGTTTGGGCATATTCTGTAACAAACTAACTTTAAAGATCTAATATACTGATATGAATATAACTGGCATATATTGGCATGAGCAGCTCTTCATTAGACAGACAGACAGCAAAAAAAGAAAAAAAAGAGAGGAAAGACGAAGAGAATGAAAGAAAAACCGAGACAGAGAGAAGAAAGATAGAAACAACTACATGAAGATGGAAAGAAAGAGGGAAAGACAGACAAAGAATATGGAAATGAAGACAGAAAGACGGAAATAAAGAAGGACAGAAAGATAAAGAAAAAGAAGAAAGACAGAAAGATAAAGAAAAATAAGAGAGAAAGGCAGACAGACAGACAGAAGGAGAAAACACAGACAGTCAGAGTGTGTGTGTCGGCTCTACAGGACTGTTATTCTACATCGGACCACATGATTAATGCAACCGTGAGTGTGTGCGCATGTGTGGCCTCACAATCAGGTGAGACTGACTCAGTTCTCTCATTAGCCAGTCTGCAACCTTCTGCCATTTCCTCAAATTAACCCTGTCAAAATACTCAGAGAGAGAGAGTGTGTGTGTGTGCGTGTGTGTGTGTGTGTGTGTGTGTGTGTGTGTGTGTGTCACCCTCAGTGTCGGTCACGCCCTGCTTGATCGATCGCCAACCTTTCAGTGCAAACATTCTGGTAGAATTCCCCGTTTGTGTGTGCAGGCACCTGTTCCACATGGCTTTTCTTCGTGTGTGTGTGTGTGTGTGTGTGTGTGTGTGTGTGTGTGTGTGTGCGCGCGTGTGTGTGTGTTGGAGTGATTAAGCGGTGGTCTTGGATTCCTCACTGAGGAGTTGTCGGGCTTCGCGGTTTGCGGGTGTGAAAAGAAAAACAAATAAAGACGGAAAAAGATAGATGGATGTTCAAAAAAAAGAGCGAGGAGGGCAGAGAAGAGAGGCGAAGCAATAACAGTAATAAAGCGTTTCTACGGCGAGGGCTTCATGAATGAATTCGTTATGGATTCATGAAGAACGTTTATGATCAGGTTTTTAGTCTGTAAAAGGTCAGAAAATAGGGGAATAGTGATTTGAGAGTTACACATTCAGACTTTCTCCATTCCTCCTCCTCCTCCTCCTCCTCCTCCTCCTCCTCCTCCTCATTACAGCAGTAGTTGTCCATGCTATCAGCAGCCTGTAATCCCCCGTCATTACATTCTGACTCTCTGTCGGCCTTATCAGGCTGTAACCCTGTAACGCCGGCTCCACCAGAGCTCCCCTCTCTCTGTCAAGATGGGAACATCTTCATCCTTGAGACTCGGCATCTGGCATTTAGTTTCACAAATCTACCCAGAGCGGGTAATTCAGTGTTTTTTTAATAACCGGTGAATATCTTTAGTTGCATCTCTGAAACGGTCATTTACTAAACGTTTACAGCTGTCTGGACTGTCGTCCTGCCCCCCCCCCCCCCCCGTTGTCATTTCATACTGTTTTAACCATCGACTGTGTAAGAGTTGACGCGGTCGTCGTGACGTCACTCATTGGTTTGTGGACTACAGTTTTGAAGCCTCAGGTTTGACATTTCGTCTGTCGCCATCTTGGTTTTTTCGGTACCAGAAGTGACTACACCTGCGTACCAAATTGTATAGAAATCCATTGCGTTGCAGTTTTATGGTATGTATGGTATGGACCAGCTACAGGTACTACAAAATGGTTGGATTAAATAAATAATAAATAATTGAAGTTGTTTTTCACATCTCAAATGTGCTCAATAATTCACATGAATCTGAAAACACAGTGACGTTGAATTAAAGTTTAAACAAAATGTAAACAATCAGAAGTGGGCTGAAAGTTACAAAAAGGTTGAGAACCCCTGATGAAGACCAGTCGACCGCCACACTGCTCGTAACTATGAAACCTGACGAATGCCTCATGCAGGTTTGGAGCATTACATTGCTCTGTGTTGTTTCTCCTCCAGAACCTGAACCACAGAGCTTCCACTTCTCCACATTTGATTCTGGCCTCCAGATCCCTCTAGTGGAGAAACTGGGAACAAAGGTGAGCTGCCCCTATAGGTGCTGAGTCCGAAAGTACACTACAGGCTAACTATTGATTACAAAGAGCTTCGTATAGTATTTTTTTTTTTTTGCTGCAACAAAGTGGTTAAAATTATGACTAATGTTGTTGGAATAATGGCTACTGTTTGTGAGAGAGAAAGAGAGAGAGAGAGAGAGAGAGAGAGTGAGTAGTGTGTAACGTTGTGTGTTTGAGACTAATTGTATATTATTAAGATAATGCTCAGTGATTAGAGCCGAGCTGTAAACGTTACAGAGGGAAGGAAGAAGTCAGCTACTGTAGAGAGAGAGCACACACACACACACACACACACACACACACACACACACACACCTCCAGTCTTATAAAGCAAATACACAAACAGCGTGGTGTTGACTGATTTATCACGAGGTGTAAGTGTTTTGATGTTTTATCGTCCACCTTGAAGCAGATCAACATCCTGCTCTGCGCTCACAGGCCGCATACGCATCAAATAATGCCTTTGTACCAACATACAGCGCAGAAAAGGAGACTAAAGTAGAGAATGTAGGTGGGAGAAGCAAAACACGATGCACTATTAAAAGTATAGACATGACTAAAACCCTAGAGAATTGATGCATGATATTTTGGTCCTTTGTAGTGTCGTCACGATACACAAAATTGCGACTACGATAAGATTCCTGCTTCAAGTATCTCGACACTGAAACGATACTACGGCGAGAACATCAGAAAACGAGCACTTTTATTGCAGCGTGCACATGAGAGAAAATGTGCCATCTTATAAATACGGCTCTCATTAAAGAAGTATCGCTTCTAAGAAAAATACGGTATTGCACCGCTTTCAACGGCAGGGTATCGCAATACTTTTCTACCGTGCACCGGTAGTTCTCTGTGTCACTTTGTCTGACAAACACACCTCTATGCAGCTGAAGTGACATGAAATCAGCCTTTTTGTCCACGTGTCAATCAAAACTCAAAATATGCGAAGGAGGACTTTAAACAGTCCCTGATTTGTCAGGTTGCTAAAGATTTGGACAATGTTTGTTTACTTACTGGCGAGTGTGTTTTGACCTATTAAGCAATTTATTAAGCAAATGATTGCTTAATAGGTCCATAGTTATCATAACAATACTCCTCATAGCTCCTTATAGCTACTTTAAGAAAGGATCTGATCCGTGATCAAATCTCACATTCTGCCACGAACATGATTGAATTAAATTTGACTGTTTGCAATTTAGAAAATGTCCCAGATTCAGACTTCCAATACGTGGTGCCAGCTGTTGTAACGTCCTGTACAGCAAATTCGGCCCATCTGGCGTCTCAGCAGGTTACAACAAACCATTAAATCTGTGTGTATACGCCGTTCGGTTAAAGAGAGAAGGAAGGAAGGTGTGTTAATGAAAGATGGAAGAAGACATGAACAAACTCGTTAAGACCGCCCCCGGTGCTCCTCACACATTGGAACCAGCTGGTACCCACTATATGCCCGTGGTTACCTATATGTTTAGGGGCCCATAGCTCGAGGGTACGAGCCGGGTATGTGTGCAGACATGGCATGTGTGCATTTAATGTGAAGGTGCATGTTTGGGTTGGAGGGGTGGAGGTGGGAGGTGGAAGGGGGGGGGGGAGGAGGGGTCCAGACGAGAGGCCTCTCTCCTCCACACCTCCAGGCCGTCACGGAGGTCCCGCAGCGCCGCACTGTTTACCCGAAAACGAGGCGGAAACGCAGAAGTTATCGACCGCTGTCAAATCGAATGCAACCCTCGACCAAAACACGGCACGTAAAGAACATTAAAAGCAGGTGTTTGTCAGACTCGTAATGTTTCGTGCTTTGGACGATTATAGAAATGTCACGCAATCCACTTTTTTTTTTTTTTTGGGGGGGGGGGGGGGGGGGGGGGGGGGGGTGCCAAGGCACGAGCTTCTGTTGATGTTCTGCGGAGAGAGAGAGGGCAGGCTGCCGGTCGGTGTCTGGCGAGGAAACGCGAACCCGATTGACGACGTCGGCAGAAGCGTGTTTGGAGCAGAGCGGGTTAAATTGGGCCCACATGCAGCCTGAACATTACCGGCCAATCAGATTTCTGTGCTCAATATCCGACCAGTTGGAACCATGTTCATCTAGAAATCAAAACAATAAAGAAGGCAGGCGTCTTTTCACGACAGAGCGGCCTCTTTTAAAGGAGACTTCCTTCCATATTTAGCGGAGAAACATTTCAGGTTATTATTCACTGAAAAATGGGCGAGTGCCGAAATAATTCTTCAGTTATTGACAGACTGGCAGTTTGTTGGCGTTTGGTTTTCTCAGCGTTGGGTTGCTTTGTAGCCACATTAGGGACGAGGCTCCGGGGGGTGGAGTAATGGTCCGTCAGTTGGTCCACCGCTTTGGTCCAGACTGAAACAGCTTCACAGCTATGGGATGGGATGGCGTAACATGTTGTACAGACGTTCATGATTCCCTGAGGACGTATCCTCAAGACTTTGTCGATCTCCTGACTTTTCAGCTTGCACCACCAACGTCTATTGAATATATTGCAATGAATTTTGTTCCAGACATTCATGTTGCCCTCAGGAATAAATCAGTGATCCCCTTAACGTTTTCATATAGCGCCACCAGCTGGTCAAAATTTGAATTTGCCCAATACATGTATAGTCTTAAACTGGAATTACAGCCTCGCAGTTGTATGGCTCCCCCAACCAGTCGCGTTTGCGGTTTGAGTCCATGTTTGTCCAAAATGTCATAACTTCGTCATTGTTAACATATCAGACATTTGTGTGAAATTGTCACAATTAGCATATCAGTTCTTGAGTTATGGCCAAAAACCTTTGAGGGACCAAATTCGAATCGGTTCCTCGTTGCATCCGAGTGGACGTTTGTGCCGAATTTGAAAGGAAATTCCCTCCAGGCGTTCCTGAGGTCTCGCTTTCACGGGACGTATGTGCGGACGGTAGCAAAATGTTAGCATGATAAAACACGAAACTAAACTACCTGCTAAATATCAGCTTTGTCACTCGCGAAATTTATACTTTTGAAATGCATCTGTTCACTGTTCTGATGGACAATCAAATCCAGTTGTCAATTACTTAACCAATTTTCAAATATAATAAATATCACTTATTCAAGCAAGTTTTACAAGACAATAGACAGATATTGATAATAGACCTATGCTTAGTTTTGGGAAGTTATTTGCAGTAGATACACATAAAAAAGGTATTTACACATTAAACTCCTTTGAACCGAGAAGCTTAGCTTGGACAGAGAAAGAACACCAGGATGGATTTTACTAAACTCTGCCATCTGCAAAGTGTGGGGGGGGGGACAACGGGCCCGGGTCTCGAGTATGCGTCACATCATGTTCCACAAAGCGGTATCGGCGGCGTGAATTAAGGAATCAGAGAGAAGCTTTTATATCCATGAGACCCTCTTATGATACCTGAGCTCGCCTCGTTCTTTTCTAAAACATCTTTTGGACCGCCACCAATCCGGTGTCCTCCGCGCCCGCTTCCCTTTGAAATCAAATATGTTCGGGATTACGTTTGTCATGAGCAAAAAAGTGGAATCGGATGCGTGGATGTGTCTTGTGAAGCGGAGGGGCCGCGGGGGCTGTGACAGCGAAGCCCGGGCGAGGCGGCTCGGGGTTTGGATGCAGATCCGGGGGGTTTGGGGGGGCGTCAGTGGGGTGGGGGGCTCTCGGCTCTGATGTGGATGAGCGCATGTGGAACGCTGCAAACTCTCCATGCGTAAACAAACAGATGTGTTAGCGATAATCTGCGGGATCCTGCGTCGAAAGCCCTCAGACCCACCAGGGCGGGGGGGTTTCTCTGAGACGTTCCTACTGAGATATATATATATATATTTATATATATTATTATATATATATATATATATATATGGACACATGTCTGCATGTTGGCATGTCTATAGTTACAGATATAGTTAGAAGTGTGTGTGTGTGTGTGTGTGTGTGTGTGTGTGTGTGTGTGTGTGTGTGTGTGTGTGTGTGTTTGAGCCTGTATTACTCATGTTGTGGGGACATGGAGATTCGCCCTCCTTCTGGGGACAAAAATGGAAGTCCCCATATAACGTATATCGTTGCAGTTTTGAGTGAAGACTTGGTTTAAGTTTAGGGTAGGGTTAAATTAGGATTAGGGAAGTGGTGGTTCTGGTTAGGGTATGAATGTAAGTCAACGTAATATCCTTTAAAGTGATGGAAACACGACTGCCTCCGTGTGCGTGTGATGCAGAGCAGATTGTGATTTTGTTCTCCAGCAGCGAGTTGGCAAGTCTGTTAAAACAGCGTTTTCTATCTCCCATCCAACATCACAGTGGCTAGCCAAGTGCATTTGACCTCAACACACACACACACACACACACATACACACACACACACGGTTGTGGGGGGGGTTGCGCAACAGAGTGAACAGGGTGCAGATGCAGAGTCGAGTAGAAAAAAAGAAGGAAGAGAGGAGGAAACAGAGGGAACAAAGAAGACAGACATCCTTTCTCGATTTGGTGATTTGGCTCGTTGCGTCAACAGCTGCATTTCCATCCAAACAATAGATTCGATTAGTTATTCTCAAAAGACTGAGTCGGGACCCACAGGTGGATCGAAAGGAGATTTTAGTAGCGCCGCCAAATAAAGTAGCAGCATTTTTTTCCCATAGTCTTTTATTTGCGATTTATATCTGCAGTACATCTTTGAGCCACACGAGGGAGCCTGAATGTCCGTGTCGTTCTGATAACTGTAGCTTATTTAGGACGTTTAGGGGGATACGATGTATCTAAATTAGTTTAATTCATGAAAGGATCAGGATTTTAACTCCGCCTTAATGCATTTATTTTGTCTCCTTTGTAAAGTATTAAACATGTGTTTATGTTTTCAATTACACATGCAAAACACAATGTTGTGATTTATCAAACACATATCTCTGCTAAATTGCTGTTTTACCGATTCAAGATAATATAAGGTGATGTGGAAATGTCCAGCAACGAAAAGCAGAAATTCGCTCCTCTTATAATTTACAGATATAAGGCCGATTGTGAATTGGGTTGTGAATGGTTTATCATTTTAAAAAAAACATGTGTGACCCGAGGTTCTTGAATCCTCATCTTCCTTCAGAAAATCCTTAAATCGAAAATCAGCGAAATAATGAGACCAGAACCAAATAATCCATGTACTTTTACAGAAGAGGTTTCTGTTGTGGAATAATAGTAAAAAGATCTGTCACGTAAGTTATGGATCGAATGTCTTCTGTCGGGGGGATTACGCATGTTGGTTTCAGATGATTAAGATGAAGGAGTTTAGATGTCTTGGACGTCTTTAGGTTCCCCGTCCACGCCGAAGCATCCTGAACTGTTTCACAACTCTTCCTGTCAGGTCGACTTCATCCACTTCATCAAAGTTCAGACGATCTATCATTGGATTTCTGTTTTTTTCTTTTTCTTTTTTTTTTTTTTAAATGATGCCTTTCTCTTGCTGTGAATCCATCTGTGGGTTTATATTCACCATGTCGTCTCTCACACACGCTTTTCATTCTCTTCTCCGTTTCTCTTTTTCTCATTCTCCTCCTCCCTCCTTTCGTCGCCCCCCCCATCCTGACCACCTTTTTGGATCAAACCGCCTCCAAGAAGTATATCAACGTACTCTCTCCATCTTCTTCCCTCCCACTGTTGTCGTCCACTCTGTTCCTCTAATCCTCTCACGCTTTCATTTCTCCTTCTTCAAACTCTCTCCCTCTTCTTCTGTGCTCTTGCTCTCTTCTAATATGTCTCATCTTCTCCTCTCCCTCCTTCTCTTCATTATTAAAACTTGACGGATGATAAAAGTAAAAAGAAAACAAGTGAAAGTAAAAGGGGGGGGGGGGGGGGGAAAAAAAAAAAGAGCAGTTTTGATGTGAAATGGGAAGCAAACTGCTGTCAGTCGTCCTGGCCAGACACTGACGGGTGGCTTTCATACCTACTAATAAACTTGTTTCCATCACACACACACACACACACACACACATACAAAAAAACACACACACACATCAGGGAACATAATGTTGGCTTGTTACAAGTCAGGAGCATAAAACTCAAACACACTCACCAAAACACACAGATACGGCCAACCTTGTTCTTTGGCGAGCGCGGGGCACCCTTCTCTGTGTGTGTGTGTGTGTGTGTGTGTGTGTGTGTGTGTGTGTGTGATTGATACCCCTACAGTCTTTGCGATACATCACTAAGATCAGTTGCCATGCCAATCACGGTCAACAAACAGGAGACAGGCGTTATTATCCTCTCCGTCTTGTGTCTCTTCTCCGGCGAGAGAGCGGCAAAAAAAAAACATCGCCATCTTTCCGAACGCTGCCTTTTAATCATTTTTATTCGCGTGAGGAGAATGAAGGGGCTGAGATAAAAAAAAAAAAATAAAAAATAAAAAACGACTTCCAACACTGGCAGAAAAAGAAGAAAAAAAAAGGAGAAATTCACACCTACTCTCACAAAACTGGCGTGAAGAGAAGCACATTGTGGGATATTATGGAGGTCGTGAGTCATCGCGGGGGCCTTGGCTCGCCGAACACCTGATGATTTTCGGATGGAACGGTGTGTGTTTTTTGAAATGTGGACGGTTCAATCGCAGGTACCATGCCGGTTGTGGACCGCTGAGGATAAAAACGTTGGCTCGCTCACGAGGTCTGTTTCGACTTCCTCGCCAAGCTCCCCGAAGAACAAGAGAGAACGTGTGCACAAAGCAGGAGGAGGACGCACGCGAGGCAATGTCCCCGCCCAGCGGAAAGGAGAAAAAAAAAAAAAAAAAACGACCCAAAAAAAAGTCCAATAAAACATTTATCTCTCCAAGACTTTTTTTTTTTTTTTTTTTTTTCTGGGCTGGAGTTTCACTTTGTTTTGACAGTGGAGGTTCTTGGCGTGTTCTTGGCGTGTTCGGACCCCATCTCTCCGGCCCTCGGAGGAGCCGCCGGTTTTGAAGAAACCGCCTTGTTTTGTTTGTCGCTAATCGGCCCCGACGCTGCTGCGCGCGGCCAATCACAACACGGCTCACGTACGCGGCTCGCGGACAAACTCCGCGGCAATCGGTGAACATTCGCAGACACAATGAGCCCCGGCTGTCAAAACCAAATGAAACGCGAGTGCAGATTAAAGGCTTGCAGAGCGTGAGTCGTGTCATGTTTTGTATTCCAGGTTCGTCTCTCTGTCTGTGTGTGTGTGTGTGTGTGTGTGTGTGTGTGTGTGTGTGTGTGTGTGTGTGTGTGTGTGAGCGCTCCAAAAATGATTTGAGTTCCCTGCTGAGCGAGTTGTTGCTTTCATGTTTTCGGCTTCATTTTTTTTTCACTTTTTTTTTTTTTTGAGCCCCCGAATGGTTTCTCTTCTGGATTTGACTTGTTTATCGTTTTTTGATGATTTGCTTCAGCTTTCGTGTAAAAAAAAAAAAAAAAAGAAGAAGAAGAAAAAAGAAAAAGGGGGGTAATTCTACTTCTGCTGAAGGGAGGATAGTCTGACTTTTATTATATTCTTACCCCATACTTATATTTTATTTCAGCCTCCCTTTCTGAGATTCATCATATAAAGAGGAGATGAAATAGTGACATCAGAAGATGTTTTCAGCTCCGCTGTAGAACCAACATGGCTGCCACAAACCCTCCAAGAGCCAGAAACATTATACTGCAAAAGAGCAATCATCTTTTATGATATCCTACAAAATGGACGCCACCCTTCTTTCTTCAAAATGTCTTGTTTCATCCAACGAAATAATCCAAAACCCAAATGACGATGATAGAAAACAGACCTTTCAGATATTTTTTTTTTTTTTTTCAGATGACTTCAAGGATTAGCAGGTTATCAAATATGTTGTCTAATTGAATAATAACTGCAGTTTATGAAGTTTGTTACGTTTTGGCTCTGTGTTAATATTCTTCCAGCAGCTGGATCATGACACTGGCATCACATGTCAAAGTGAACAGACAAAGTACACACACACACACATACACAGAAACACACGCATATCCTTGGCGTTGCCTTGACGACCAGTTCTGCCCCTCATCCATCTCCTCCTCCTCCAGTTGGTCCTGGAACCCCTCCTTGGAGGTTACCGAGGTAACGGGCTAGGTCAAGACCCTGGCGTGTGCCACAGTCGACCGACCGCTCAGCCCACGCAGCGTGACAGGAGTGTGTGTGTGTGTGTGTGTGTGTGTGTGTGTGTGTGTGTGTAGGGATGTTCACACACAGAAGCCCCTTTATGCTGTTCACAGAATGGAAGCAGTTGTCAAACAGCTGTGTGGATGCGCGCACACACACACACACACACCTACACGCACACACACACCTACACACACACGGTCTCTCCCAGTGAACCTGGTTCCCATTGCCTTGGGGGGAGATGGAGACTGCCAGTTGGACATCGTCCAAGTGAAACACTAAAAGATACATGTACTATATACACGTTTGTGTGTGTGTGTGTGTGTGTGTAGGTGTGTGTGTGTGTGTGTTACACAGTAGCGGAACTTGGTCATCTGAGCTGGACCATCAACCTGTTTTCACTCCCAACAATTGGTTGAAATACCAGCACTTGGTCAGTGCCCCTCAGCGATGTCCCCTTCAGTGTCTGTATGAGACTCCAATGTGAACCCATCTCCATCAGTGTGAGATTAAATTAGATCATCGGAGCAAGTGACGAAGTACAAAGAGCAAAATAAGTCCTTGCTTATTGCTGGTGGGAGCAGAGGATGGGGGGTTAAACAAACATAGAACTTTCACCCAGGAAACCGCTGTTCGTGTCCCGTGTGGGACCAAGTCTACGCCGACCTGTTTTGCCAAAGTTTTTAAAGTAACGCCAATTTCAACCAAAATTAAAACAATTTCTTGAGCATGTACTAGTAGTTTTGTTTTGCTTAAGTATACCTAAGAACAAAGTAGACCTAATTTGGAAGTTTATTTTGAAAAGACAATATGCATGTAACGAGCGGAAACTGACGTGCGTCGGCTAGATGGTTATCTATAGCGTAAGGCGGTTTAAATAAAAACAGAAATGTATAAATGTATGTCATACATGACGAACTCCAGCTTCGTGATCAGAGAAATCTCAACTTCAGATTAGAAAACAGTTTTAGAGCCATGACGCCACATGAATGCACCATTCCTCTACTTCAGATGCACATGATCATTAAAGTGTTTCAGCAAGCGAGACACTGACGTTTAAAGTGGATGTATCATCTCAACATTTAAGCTCTTTTTTATTTTTAAATAGATGTATTTTACATATTTATATCGTACAGTTTTAATTTATATTCAAAATTCTTAAATTGCAGTTGTTTAGTTTTGACAAAAGCACCAAAGCAAATTTCTTGTGTACGAAAACGCTACCTAAAACTGTTTTTATTTTGTAAACATAAAGAACTAAACAAATTATTTCAAAGCTAAAATATGAAAGCATGCTTCGGGGGAATCACTTATGTGGCGCTTTTGTGCCCTGGCTTTTATGTTTGACATAGAATGAAGATGACGTGGACGCAAGACAAATGACAGAGTACTGCGATATCAAAGTATTCTCTATTCCATGTTAGTGACAGTAACACACACACACAGTCGAGCACTGTCTCATCTCGTCATCTCATGTGGTTGCCGTGGTTCACAGTCAGGGTGTATTTATCTTTTACCATCCACACCGAGGCAGGAAGACCCAGCCAGACCCAGAAAAAAAAAAAAAACACAGAGGGAGGAGGATTTAGAAAAATAGCGGGGTGAGACGGAGGTTGGAAAAATATACATGAGAAAACGTCTGTTTGACCCAACTTGATGGACAGATGAAGGGCAGAATACATGACGGGGTTTAGAGGGAGAGCCGTAACAACATTAAAGACAGCCATGTTCTGATATCAAAGGGCTCTCCCTTTGATATCAGAACATGTATTAAGTCTTTCAAAGGGATGGATGAAAGACGACAGGTTGGTTGGATGGATGGATGGAGGGAAGAGAAACCCTTTTCTCAAAAAGGTAAGCAGTTCATATTTAGACCCCAACAAAATGACCGATTAAGGATATTTATGAGCGCTTGCGAGTATAATTATAGAGTGCTACAAGCCGACGACAACGCAGCATGCGTATGGTTATAAAGCAGTGCAGAATTGAGGAAGTGTCTTAAACTTGTATTCTTTCTAATGGCCACCAGGGGGCGACTCCTGTGATTGTATAGAAGTCTATGAGAAAATGACTCTACTTCTCTCTTGATTTATTCCCTCAGTAAACATTGTGAACATGAGTTTATGTCTCAATCTCTAGTTTCAAGTCTTCTTCAATACAGCATAATGTTTATTTAGTAAATTATGGTCCATTTAGAGTCAAACAGACCATAAAGCAGGGGATGCTTTAGGGCGGGGCTTGACAGGAACAGAGCCGTATACGGCGTCACTCCTCCGCAGTCCAAATATGGTCACTTCCTTTCACTTGTTACAAAAAAAAAACAAGATGGTGACGGCCAAAATAACAAACTCAAGAATTTAAAAACCTCAGTCCACAAACAGATGGGTGACGTCATGGTGACCACGTCCACTTCTCATATATACAGTCTATGTTTCTTCTTCCCTGAGACTTTTTTGTTCCAGTCCTCCAAATTTTAAACGACAACATGCATTGCTTGTCTTTTCACTGAAGAAGCTCCTTTTTCATATTTTGATGGCCACACGCAACAGTTGTCGTTCTGTTTTAATCTTTTTCCACTCAGCGTAGCTGCTGAAACGGAAACAGTTGTTTTTTCGACAACATTTTTTTTCCATTTCTGTTTCCTAGCATCCTGATAACAGCAACAAAAGTTCAATAACATATTTTAATATATTCTAACATAGTATTAGTAATTAGTATAAGTCCAACCAGAAGAGTAGAGTAGGTCACAACTAACTGTTTTTCATATAAAAGTCATCTTTTGGCGATTAAGTAGTTGATTGAATCCACATAGCTTTAAATGACGACTTCATTTCCCCCCGTCCATCTGATGACCGAACCCTTCCGGAGCCATTTCAGCTTTGAGCCACTTCTGCTGTGACAACTACTACTCGACTGTTTATCTCCTCCGCCGATCGGGGAAGTCGTGCCATGTATGTGCTTCGATTTGAAACGCGCCGAGGGAGGATTCTGGAGCAACGGAGACAAAGACGGCGAGAGCATCCAAGGGACAGGCAGACAAACCAGAGATGGGAGAAGAGGGTGAGGAGAGAGTGATGAAATGGTGTGCAACCATCGGACCGTCCCGGCAGGAACACTGAGCTGCGTGCCAAGGTGTGCGTGCGTGCGTGCGTGCGTGCGTGCGTGCGTGTGTGTGTGTGTGTGCATGCGTGTGTGTGAGGATGCTCCAGGCTCACATACGAAACCAATCGTCTCCCACTGAAGGTTAGATGGACTCCACCACATTATATTAACATGAAGATAAATGGACCAATTATGAGGCTTCACAACACACTAACAGGCTGCTACTTGTCTTCTGTATGTGTGTGTGTGTGTTTGTGTGTGTGTGTGTGTGTGTGTGTGTGTGCGTGCGTACGCGGGTGCCATCCACATCTGTGGATGTTTATCACATCGTTGAAGAGAGACAGAGAGAGACAGAGAGAGAGGGGGAAAGAAATTAAGATGGAGAGAGAGAGAGGAGTTAATGAGGACGATTGTGTTCTTCCAGCCGACCATGTCTGTCTTGGCTACCGGAGGAACGGGCGTTTGACTCTTCAGAAACCAAAAACCACAAGAGAGAAAAAAGGTTAAAAAAAAAAATGGGAACACGAAAGAAGAAGAGAGAAAACGGTGACATCAGGAGGCCGAGATGGAGAGTTAAGTTCTGCACGGGCCTAACACACCAAAAATGTTGTTTTTTTGTCATTTAATACTATGGCAGGTTCTCCTTTAACCAGAAGGTTGGCGGTTCGATCCCCGGCTGCTACTGTCACAATGTTGAAGTGTCCTTGAGTGAGACACTAGACCCCAAGTTTCTTCACAGCAGCTGACTTTTGCTGATTTTCTTAAGATGGGTTAAGTGCAGAGGACAAATTTCATGTACGGACCTGTGTGTACATAACGATTAAAATAAAGTTTAAAAGTTTTTCAATCAACGCAAATATTACGCCAAAAAAAACGTGGCTTTTTTTTTCCGGAGCGAGGACATATTTTAAATCAAAAGGTACACGACAACAACGAGCTCCGTAGTCAGAACCAAGGGGACAAACTGTATTACTCCTTTCAACAAAAGAGCAGACCAGACCCACTCCTTCCATTCTTACCTTTCAAAATAAAAGGTTGTTGGTCCTCATGTGCGAATTAGCTTTTCAGCTAACCGTTAGCTAACATCTTGGCTGTAGCTTTACAGACAGACCTTCTAATCAAACTCTCGGCAAGAAAAAGCGGATAAGCATATTCCCTTAAATGCCAAGCAATGTCTCTCTTTTGCTCTCACTTTAAGGGTAACTTTGATATTTTTCAACCTGGAATTAATTTTTTTAATTGGTCCCGTATTGAGCGGTGACGCTGCAGATGGCAGCCACTAAACGTGCTGTTAGGCAAGAGCTTGTGACTCCTCACCGTCAATGTACGTCCACTATAAGTGCTTTTATTTTGCCACTGACAGGCTCACATTGTTATTATGAGTGTCTACAGAGACATAAAATATTTCTCTTCATCTTTCTGCTTTTTATTGTGACTTGTTGCCGGAAGACGACGGTGGAAACGTGAGTGAGAGTTGGAGAGACGAGTGCCGGTGTTGTCAGAGTGCGTTGTGTCATCCAGCATCCGTAGCTACAGCTACGAAAAATAATGCGCCCTAATTTGTAGATATCCCATGAAATTATGTCGGATTTTATCCACGTAATTGGGAACGTAACCGCTAAAACAACCAGCGATCATTCGTTCCCAATGTGAAACGAGAAGTCAACGTGGATTTGTCACGTAACAGTAGCATAACTTACAGTAATGTAACTTACAGTAATGTAACTTACAGTAGCATAACTTACAGTAGCGTAACTTACAGTAGCATAACTTACAGTAATGTAACTTACAGTAATGTAACTTACCGTAGCATAACTTACCGTAGCATAACTTACAGTAGCGTAACTTACAGTAGCGTAACTTACAGTAATGTAACTTACCGTAGCATAACTTACCGTAGCATAACTTACCGTAGCATAACTTACAGTAGCGTAACTTACAGTAGCATAACTTACCGTAGCATAACTTACAGTAGCGTAACTTACAGTAGCATAACTTACCGTAGCATAACTTACCGTAGCATAACTTACAGTAGCGTAACTTACAGTAGCATAACTTACAGTAATGTAACTTACAGTAGCGTAACTTACAGTAACGGCACTTCCGACAATCTTTTCCAAAACCTAACTGAGTAGTTTTGTTGCCAAAACCGAACTGAGTTTCCTGTGAAGACGGAAGTTTATTTTGAAAAGGCCGAGCGGAAATTGACATTTGTTCCCATTTTTCGTGGGAAAACAAAAAAAAAAATGAGGATTAACTTTTCGGTAGATATCATACTTCAGTTTAGTTTGTTTCCTGTTTTATTTTGAATTTCCCTGCCTCTTGTGTCCTCTGTTCACTTCACTTCCTGCCCTTGTGATTGTCTGCCCCGCCCCTAATTGAATCCTCCTGTGTCTAATCACCTGCACCTCCCCGGTGTATTTAAACCTTGTTTGTCTCCTGCCTCAGTGTTGGTTCGTCTGCTTCTATCCCCACTTTGTCTTGGACATTTTTCGCTGTTCATTAAAATGACTTTGCATCGTTCCTCGGCTCCGTCATCTCTCTCTGCGTTTGGGTCCATCCCTGTTGCCCTTTTTTGCCCCCCTTATTACCGGGCCCAACAGTATGAGAATACGTTGGTTGTGCTGAATCTTGGTGTCATACTTTTAACTGTGATTGCTGAGTCTCTAGCTGATTTTGATCATGTGGATGTGACGCGAGCCAGACTTGGTGAGAAACAATAAGAAACAGACCGGATCAAGTGGAAAGTACTGAGAAACATTTTACTCATCAGCATGGCTCTTTCCATAATGTCAGAATTATTTTTAGTGGACGTACATTTTCGGTTAGGGTTTACCCCGAAGGATTAATCTGCAGCGTTCTCCCTCAATACTGGACCAATAAAAAAGCAACCTGTTGTCCCCGTTATTCACTTAGACACAAAAACATGGTGCTCCATAATACAATAAATACAGAATTTGGCCCTTTGTGCATAAGAGATGATAATTAGGCGATATAGGCAGACAAAATGTGTTTCAAACTTTCTTTAATTGGACAATTTCTAATTCGGCCCTCATCGTTCTCTCTCTTTCTCCGCGTCCTCCGGTTTGTTGTTTTTTCTCAACACAGCGGAACAACAACTTGAGCAGGATGGATGGATGTTGCTGACGTAGAGAGAGAGAGACAGAGGTCCTGCAGCCTTTACATCTGTCTGCGGGGGCGAAAGACCAAAAAAGAAAAAAAAAGATGAAAAGAAAAGAAAAAGAAACACCAAAAACCGACTCAAAACAAGAAACGTCTTACTGAGGCTGTAAAGATGGAAGGGAGACACAACTGTGGTTTTGGGGTTTTGACGCTGTGTGTGTGTGTGTGTATTGTCTGTGTGTGTATGTGCATGTGTGTGTGTGTTATATCAGACATTCTCTATTCTTTATAATTACAATGTGATTGTATTTAATCGTTAGATAAAACATCGGATTGAAAATGAAAACCAGACCGTTGCTGCTTAGCAGAGATTTCTCTTTAAGTCATCACTCGCCAACACGTTGAGTAAGGATTTTAACTTGTGACCTGCTGGAAGTTTTTGATCCAAACATTTGGGGAAAATATGGGGAGGCAAAATAAAACAAACACGAGACACGGAGCCACATGAAAAGCTGCTGCTTGTAATAAAAACTAAGTAAATAACTACTAAAAAACTGATCTGAACCTTTGACTCCGCTGGATCTGAAGACGAGGGACGAGACGGGGATCAAACATGCAAAGCGGTCCCTCGTAAACCAGTTTGACTCGGGACTGGAACAGGTGACCTTGTGCGTCTGACCGTGTGGGAAACAGTTTAAGCGTTTGAATCCCGGCAGCTAAACAGAGTCGCTGAGGCCCATGTGGATCCAGTTGGCCATCAAAGGCCAGAGAGGGAAAAATAAACACTATTTATATGGTTTCTCTCTCAGAAAGACTCGCTGGCCTTACTGGCACAAAGGAACAGGAACTGCTGCATCTGTGTCTCTGTGTTCTACTCAAAATGACATTTTGCATGTGTTTTAGTGATTAAGTGTGTAAATCTGCACGCGTGTTTGTGTGGTCATGTGTGAATTTACATGTGTGTGTGTGTGTGTGTGCACATTTGCATGTGTGTTTCTGTTGTGTTTGTGTAATAACGTGTGTTTCAGTGTGTACATTTCCATGCATGTTCGTGTGATGACGTGTGTTTGTGTGTTTTAATTTGCATTTGCATGAGTGTTTGTGTTGTGTTTTTGACATTTCCATGTGTGCCTTAAATTTGCACGCGTGTTTGTGTGATTGTGTGTAGTTTGCGAGTGTGTTTGTGTGTGTTAATTTGCATGATCATGTGTGTTTGGTGCAAACTGTGCAGGTGGTGTTTATTTTCTGCTGCAAATGCAAAGAAAAGTAGAACAGAGCGAGATGAAGGCGTGATGGAAAACCAGGAGTAAAAGAAAAAAGGTGAGGTGGGGAGAGAGGAGGAGAGAGACAGATGAAGGGGAGGAGTAGGCCAGGTACAGCTGGGAAACAGAGTTTGTAAATTTGAAGGTCAGATTTTGTTAGTTTACATGACACTAAACTGTTCGCCCAGGTGTATTTTAATGGTGAACATTTATCAAACAGTAACAAGCTTGTATCATTTAAATGTCGAGCAATACATGTACTTGACCTGCTACGTCGAAAAATACAACCTTCTGAGTCGTGTCTGAATACTTTGACGTTTGCTTCCTGTTGTCGCTTTAAAGCTACTACGAGGAACTTTGATTTTGTGTTGATTCTGGCGGTCCCTGTGGACAAAAGCGGTAGTGTTTCCGAGCCCCAGAGATCCTCTAGAAAACCTCATTTTACTGCAGCGGGGGTCGGACAGTCTGCCTCGCTCAGGTCCTGGTTGTGGTTTTCCCGTGCCCCCCTTTCCCCCCAGCGGGCCCAGCAACACGGCCTGGGTCTCCAGCAGCGTGGCGTCGGTGTCGGCTCCCAGCGGAGCAGCGAGGCGAAGCTAAATTGAGATCGCTTCATAACCCGTTGAAAGTTCCGTACAGTAACTTGAAGGAAAAGAACGGAGGATATGCCAAGTGCCGTGCCACATTCAGGCCAAACCATCTGGCTGCAACAGCAGCGAACTCACACTCGTCTCATGATTCCATTGACAGAAATAAAGCCTTTAAGTTATATGTGACTAATTTCAAGTGAGGAAACAAAAAGCCTGTCAGCACATTAAGGGTCACAGATCGGAAAAAAAAGTTGCTTGCAAGTCGGTCAGGAAGATGTGGAAGTCGGTTTAGTGCAACAAGAATTCTGATAAAGTCAAATCATTTCAGAGGAGTAAAAGGCATGACCGGGTACACCGAGGTCACAGATGTTAAAATAAATAAATAAAAGAGAGATTTTTTTGGAGAAACGTTGAGCACCGTGACCTCGCCTGAAGGATTCTTTAAGTATTGTCCTTTATGAAAACTGGCCTGTATCCCCCCGTGCTCCCCACCAAACCAAACAAGCATCCAGACACTAAATGCAGGAAATTTAAAAAGGACGAGGGCAAAAGGACAGCGGGGACCGTGTGTGTACAAATACAGGAAATACCAGCTTTCTCCTACAAGTGCCGTTCATGCATAAAAGATCTCGCGGGCCCACGGCTGTCTCGTGAGCTTCTCGCCGCGTGACAACGAAGCGAACACGCACCTCCAACGGAGGCAAACGAGCTCCGTCACGTGAAAACAAGCCGAGGAACCAGAAAAAAAAAGAAAAAAAAAAACACAACTTCCTCAGCCGACCGTCAAACGCGCAAACAGCAACTGAGTTTCTGAAAAACACAGGAAACCGAGGAACAGACCTCGAAAAGTGATGTGAAAAAAGTGACGAGAAAAGTGAAAACACATCAGCGTCGTCAGCTGAAAGCGTTAAATGATCGGCCAAAAAAAAACGATACGCAGAAATCTGTTACATTGACAACTTATGAATAATGCAGCAGCGTGCTTCAGTGGGACGCTCCGGGCTCCGGTTCGCAGCTCAACTGGACTTTTGTACTCGGTGGGACATTTTGTCGTGTACATTTATTTCACATATAAAGCATTTAGCGTCAGCCTGATGTCGTTGACATCAAACTAAAATGGACAGATATCCAAAAATGGGAAACTCATGTGGACAAAACTATGTCCACATTTTGAGGTTGAAAACAGTATGCAGCAAAAATAAAAAGCAGTGGTGGAGGAAGTAAAAGCACCTATACATTCATGTAAAAATACCCCATTACAATAAAAACATCCTGCATTCACTTAAGTAGAAGTACAGATGTATGATAAGCAACTTTAAGTACTAAATTAAGACAAGTAAACTTGTTCTGCAGTAAAGTCTCCCATATGGCTGAAATATTATCATTTATTGCAACAATGTTACAGCAGCATGTTACTGTTGGAGCTGCTTCCGGTGGTTTTGACTACTTTATATGTATACAGTTGTATAGTGAAGTCCAGTGGTAAACATTTGCTTTTTTTTTTTTTGCGTATTTAAAATACACAGCTACGAATTCACTGAAATATTACGTATTATCAAAATAAATAATAAACCGTTTCCCAGCAACTTGGTGCTTGATTAAGTTGTCATATTTTGCAGTGCTACTTAGGGCTGGGCAACAATTCAATATGAGGATTAATCGTCGTAGTACGCGTGTGTAATCAGACGTTAACCTGGTATTGAGCTGATTAGATTGGCACCGATATTTGAATCAGTATCGGCCCAATATCAGTATCGGCCCAATATCCAATATCAGTATCGGATCGCTGACCCCAACGTAACGGGAGAGGAGACGAAAAAGTAAATTATGATGCACAAATTTGGTTTCATACGACAGTTTGAAAAGAAACAATCTGGGGAAGTTAACTGGGGAACGTCTCTGTGGTGGAACTGCTTACAACTGTTGTACATATTGTATCATTTCCACTTTAATATTCAAGGATGCAGAACAACATCTTGAAAAAAAAGTCAGCTGTTATCTATTACTCGTTCCTCACACTCTCTGAGGAAGTTCATGAAAACCAGCATGAGGCAGGCGACTGTACTACTTGTATTGAAACCAGGTGATATTCCAGGGTGTCTCCACCTTGGTATATTATTTCACTTGCGACAGCTACGACTTTAAAAAAGACCGAATGAGCCAAACGACATTCGAAGGCTGGTTTTGACGCGAAGGAAACAGTAGGCAGTATTGAAAAGAAAAACAGACATGAATCAACATTTTCACACACTCGTGTGTCGGTGACAGGTGAGCATAAATAAAGTAATAGGCACGACCTGTCAAAAGATATTCTAAAAACTGGACCGAATAATGTGTGAAAAGTGAGTTTTTGGTTAACGGCACGGACATAAAAAATCATGAAGGATTAGTGAAGTAATTTGGACTTCTGTGTTTGGGAGTCACTGGGGTGAGTGGAGAGGACGTGGTGCATTTGGGCCTCAGATATTTTTTTAACGTGAGCTTTGTCGCACGTCTTAGGCCTTAGTGCCGTCCTCGCTGCGTTTTCCCATCATGATAAACAAAAACGCCATAAAGCCGATCCTCGTGAAAAGCAGCGACATCGAAATGGTCCCAAACAAGCGCCGCTGTGTTCTGTCCCGGGTTTGGAATTCTCTCCACATGTTCCCATTTGATCCCAGTTATTGCAGTCACTGAAACACAAATCCCAGCGACATTCCCACAACCACATGACTGGGACTGCCTCGGGGTCAGAGAGACGCCGCTTGCCAGTTTGCGTGCTTGTGTGTGTTGCTGTGTGCGTTTGTTCTGGGTCGGTAGCAGTGACGCGCTCTCAGCTCGACAATGCGCAACTCTACTGTAGGAGGTGGGCCCTGTGGACGAGCAGGAGTGGGCCCTGTGGACGAGCAGGAGTGGGCCCTGTGGACGAGCAGGAGTGGGCCCTGTGGACGAGCAGGAGTGGGCCCTGTGGACGAGCAGAAGTGGGCCCTGTGGACGAGCAGGAGTGGGCCCTGTGGACGAGCAGAAGTGGGCCCTGTGGACGAGCAGGAGGTGGGCCCTGTGGATGAGCAGGAGGTGGGCCCGGTGGACGAGCAGGAGTGGGCCCTGTGGACGAGCAGGAGTGGGCCCTGTGGACGAGCAGGAGGTGGGCCCTGAGGACAAGCAGAAGTGGGTCCACTGGATGAGATGGGCCTCCTGGATGAGGTGATTTGAAACCACAGCTCTAGCTCTGCAACTTATACGGCAACTCTGGCAACAACAGATGTGAAGCTTTCTGAGTAGCAGATGGGTGTGGTTCACCCAGGCTGCGACCTCTGGTTTTGGCGAGGGAAGCCAACGCTGAAGTGAGCATCATGGGGCGACTCCTCTTCAAGGGAAGCCTGATTGTATAGAAGTCTATGAGAAAATGACTCTACTTCTCTCTTGATTTATTACCTCAGTAAACATTGTAAACATGAGTTTATGTCTCAATCTCTAGTTTCAAGTCTTCTTCAATACAACATGATGTTCATTTAGTAAATTATGGTGCATTTAGAGTCAAACAGACCATAAAGCAGGGGATGCTTTAGGGGCGGGGCTACAAGGTGATTGACAGGTTGCTTGCACGGCGTTGTCCAGTCTGGGAGTTGGCTGTTTCTGACAACTTTAACTCTTTCACAGTGTCTTATTAGTTCATTAAAGTTAACATTGACATTTTGGTTGCTGCTGGGAAAGTGTGTGTGTGTGTCTGTGTGTGTGTGTGTGTGTGTGTGTGTGTGTGTGTGTGTGTGTGTGTGCGTGTGCGTGTGTGTGTGTGCGGACCCAGCCAGCCGTTTTGCGTAGGCTGCGGTCAAATCTCATTCCTGGGTGGGCACGGCTATGTTTTTAAAAAACATACAGTAGGTACATTCTAGAATGCACACGCACGCACACACATACGTACTGGGGTATAAAATATGTAAATAAATGGGCCTGACATTTTAAAACATGAGCAAATGATGTTTGCGCAGACATGTACACACACTTTGAACAAACTACTTCACTACTTGGTCAAAGGTGAATAATCACATGACCATTATTGACCATTACGCCCACATGTGAGTTTCTCCCATTCAGCCACAAGAGCATTAGGTCGAAAACTCATGTTGGACGATCGGGTCTTTATAAACAGATATTTGCATATGAATGTAGATATAAAATTTGATCATAGACATAGTCTCTGAACTCCGTCATCGCGTCTCAAGCTGAATCCCCAAAATATTGGTCGCTGCTCCCGGGGGTTAAATCGGCGTCATATCGATAGACAATGGGTTCCGAGATTGTTGTCATGTTGACACAGGAAACCATCGGCTTTGGGTAATGATGTCCATATACATTTGGCCAGATGGTGAATGTTGGCACATGAAATTAACAGAACAAAACCAAACACTCACCAACGCAAACCAAAGCAATGCACCTCTATGCAGAGGTGGGACCAAGTGAGTCTCAAGTCTTGCACTCAAGTCCCAAATCAAGAAGGACAAGTCCCAAATCAAGAAGGACAAGTCCCAAGTCAAACCTTTGAGTTTAGAATCCTAAACGAGTCATAATGCACTCTTCACTAAATGTAATGCCATTTGCCGTTTGTAATTTTCCACCGGAACGTTTTGCATTCTGCAATTTTTTGTTTACCACCATTTTTTTTGTATGCGAATTAAATGATCTTTAGTAACATTTCTGACCAACTGCCACTCAGTAACGTAGCGTTAGTTCTTCGATTGGATGCTGTCAGACGAACAAGGTGTGATCTGAGGTATGAAGTGTCGATTTGCTGGGGATTGAATAGTGTAAACATTAGTTATTTCAGGAAATGACTTGACTCGTGGCACACTTTTTAAATAACGTACTTTTTCATCTTGGGGCTTTGGGGGAAACTTTCAAATATCTAAGTCAAGAGGCTCAAGTCCAAATGGTGTTAAAGTCGAGTTGCAAGTTCTTTTTAGATTTTGTTGAGTCTCAAGTCCTAAACTTCATGACTAGAGTTTGACTCATGGTCACACCTCTGGCCTTAAGCCAGTCATTCATTCATTTGTCCATCATCTATTTCTCTCTTCCCTTCTGGCTAGCATGTTAGCAGCTGCAGTAGTTCACAAACTAGCCCTGTGAGTCAATGAAAACAAAGTATTTTGCACATGAATGAAGTTCGCTGTACCACTTTCTGGTGTTACGAGGCCCTCTCTCTCTCTCTCTCTCTCTCTCTCTCTCTCTCTCTCTCTCTCTCGCTCGTTTTCTCTTACCTTCTTGCTCTCTCTTTCTCCCCCCTTCTCTGGCACCTACAGCAAAAAGTCATCATGCACCATTACATTGACATGACTGGACCAACCGCTGTGCGTGCACACACACGTCTTCCAAGAATATTACCAAATACAAAGGCTTTTATGAGAGGAATACAGTACTCTTTGTGAACTCTCAGTCCGTCCGTCTCGTGTTCTGTACAGCTACACACTCATTTACAACTCTCAACACACACACACCACACACACACACTTGCTTCACACATGTTGCTGTAATATTTTGAGGGTGAATAAAGGCTTTTTATTGAGGTTTAATGATGTGTTCACTCTGAGCGGCTCTCTAATAGTGACACGGTATAGAGCGCTGGCGCGGGGATCGGCCTTTAGCTGGGTGACTCACACCGAGACACAAGTGTTACAGTAAGTCGCCGACCCTCGCCTGACAGCCGGTCAATATACGAGTGGGAAAAGTCATGTCTCCCACACTGTTAACATGGACTTCACATCCTCTTCCTCGGACTTTCACACCCTCTTCGTGTGTTTGTAAAGAGAACACGCATGTTAAAAGGCTCCCCGGGCGTATATTAAACAGGAATGGGAGCCAGAGGAGACGGCTGCCGGTGCTGTGACAAACTAATTAGCCCGTAACACGGAGAATGGCGGCTGCAGTCGGAGCAGAAGACACCAATAAGGTGCTCGGCAGCAGGAAAGACATCTGGCGCCATCATGGAGGTTCAGAGGAGCAACTGGCTGCAAGTAACTGTTTACATCAATAGTTTTATCAAATATATCTATAAAGACTCAGGAAAAAAGGTGGAAAAATAAGTTCCCAGAGACGTAGATGGCATCTTTAAATGTCTTCTTTGGTCTGAGATCATTCACTTATAATAATATGAAATAGGAAGAGAACTCCTCACATTTGAAAAGCTGTAACGCACTTATGTTTGGCTTCATAGAGGAGGCAGTCAAACAGTGATTGGATTATCAAATGCATCGTTCATTGTTTCTCGATTGACGAAATCATTTAATTGGTTAATCATGTTTGGGTAGAATTATAATGTTTTTTTTAACTAGATTCAACTGGAACCGTCACTATGGTCACAGACTATGGAAGAGGAGAGAGCTACGTTCAAACATTGCATATTAGCCTATACAATTATTTTGGAAAGGATTTCCTGGTTTAAGTGTCATCAAACGTACTAATTTGCTAACAACCATGTCCTTTTCTTTTTACTTTTTAAAGGCAGGTACGTGTTTCCTGGATTTGAGGCCCTGACCAGCGCTAATGTGTCCGTCTTGTTAAGTCGACCATCTTTGGGGGTTAAGGAGCCTCTGTGTTGTTTACTTTAAGGTGCCTGGGAAAAGACCCAGGGTTCATGAGCAGTTCATAAGGCCCTCGTAAGATGCTTCTGAGGGGCCCGTAAGGTACTTATAACATGCTGCCATAGAGCCCCCCCACTGGTAAAACAAATCATTAGCATCTTGCAAAAACCTTATATGACTCTGAAGAGGCAATTTTTGAGGAAATGAGAAAACCTGGCTTATTTTCTCATCCGTGCCGCTGCATTTTTGACATTTCAGAGGGTGCTGTCAAAGGTCAGGCCCAGAGTCAGGAACTTTAAAAGTTGCTTGTGAGAACTGACTTCCAACTTGCTTTTTCTTCGACCGTTTTGTTCCTCTGATTCTAAATCGTCGAGGTTGTTGAGCCCCCTTAAATATTCACCTCCTAAATTGACTTAAGAATAGAGTTAATCAGGAACAAATTAGTTTAACGATGCTGGCAACAGTGCCATTATGTTGTTATTTCGATATTTTCCTGCAGTATTTGCTTCTTATTACATTAAAGTCTTCGCTGCACTTGTTTTATTACATTATTGGCGTTCGGCATGGGAAATGATCAAGTTAAAGGCCTTCAAAGGGTCAAACGGAGGCTAGTGTCTTATTGACTGACCACTGCAGAGGTTGAACCGGTGACCTCGCAGTTACAGCACAGCCTCCAAACCGCGAGGCCACTCCCCCATGTGTCGCGGTACGCCTGGAGAGGTTTTGGTGTCAGCTTGGGTGACAGGAGGGCCTTTGTGTGCCGCGTTAAGGGCCTGCCTGGGAAATCGTAGTTTAAATGGCGCCCGGGGGCTCGTAAGTGCGTCCTTGATGGGCTCGCGGGGAGTTCATAGCGTGGTGGAGAGGGTTCGTGACGTAGTGATGAGGGTTCATAAGGCTGGTGTTACAGGCACCCGGGGGTCAGGAGCTTTTCGGTGGGCTCCAACCCGTGGCCTCCTCCTGAACCGACGGAGAGGAATTCACGCTTTCTTCCATCTCGTCGCCCAACCACTTCATCCTCCGCTCATTTCCGTCGGCGCGACGACCGCCAGACTCGCCGTTCTTTGGCGAAAGAGCGTCCGTCGGTGAATACGAAATGCCTTGAACTTCGTTCTTTTTTTCTGATTCATTCACTCAATTCCTTCTCCGTTTATTTCAGCTCGTCATCTGTTATTCCCAGCCACTCTCCTCTCCTCTCTTCCCCTCATCACCCTCTCTCCTCTCGATGGGAAACTTGGGGTCAATGTGTTTAACACACCCACAAATATACGGCCTCCCTCTCTCTAAAAAGGGCCCCCTGTTTCTACTGAGACCCCAACATGCTCGTTAAAATCCTCCCAGAACCGTTCATCCTTTTTTCCTCCAACCCTTTTCTCTCCTCTAGCCCTTCTCCCCCTTTCGTCGTTCTCGTTTCTGCCCTCTTTATATTTTCTTTTTTATTCATCCCCCCTCCTTTACCGCTCGTCTTCGCTCCCTCCTCCTCCTCATCCTCGTCCTGATTTCGCCCTCTCTCGCTGCCCTTTTCACCTCTCCCATCCTGGAGGTGAAGAGTGCACAGGAAAAAAAATGCCACTGACGTTCTTTTTGTCTTGCACTTTCCTTTTCTCATTTCCTTCCACATACTTTCCTCCCATCACGGCCCGCTTCGCAATTTCTTTTCTTTTTTTCCTTTTTTTTTTTTTTTTTTTTTTTAAAGCCCAGGGGTGAAGAGTGCAGGGGAGAGTGTTTCTGCTGTGGGAGTCATGGTCATTACTGGGGACGATCACCAGAGGGAAGGAGGGACGGAGGGACGGAGGAGAAGAAGGAGCTTGGAGGAAAACTGGACGCTTAAACTTCTGTAGAAGTCTTCTCAGTGTTTGTGAGCGTTTGAAAGGTCACGCAAAGGGCGAATTCCATCAGCCTGGCAAAACCGACGCAGGCGACATCAACGCAAAAACATGTCAACTTCACTTAAAGCTTCTCCATTCATTATTCAGATTGTAAGTAGAGTAATGTCTACCTGAGCGCAGAATGTAATCTTCACCTTGTTTTGTTGACGTAAGTGCATATAAGTACATGTGAGTACCGGCTAGCTCGCAGCCGCCGCTCTGCACTGCTCTCATACGCCGCCGACAGCTAATAAAGCCGTCCCACAACACGGTGTGTCGTCATGGAAGCGTAGCACCCACCATCCCCTCCCCCTTCAGGTAAACACACTTAGCTTGACGGCGCTGTTAGCTTCTAGCTGCTAGCCTTCAGCTCAACCGACGCCATGTTGAGAGCCGTGTGGGGGCAATACATCTGCTCTTAATTTTTTAACATTGCACCTCTATGAATAGCTTTGATGTGAAATATATTCGCATGGCAGTATTTTGGATCTCCGTGTCGTTTATTCTTCTTGCCGCTGACGTGTAAATCCTTTAAATCTGAGGCTCAGAAATATTTCAACTTTCCTCTCATTTTATTATTTGAGTTTTCATCTCCTAACTTTAGGTTTTTTTTGCATTGCATCTCCTTCTTTCCCTCTCCATATTTCTACTCTTCCTCACTGATGGCTTAAGCAGGCCTCGTGAAACGTCTCCACACACACAGAAAGGGAAAGAGGACTCTGAGGGGTGATCACGGTTCAGAGGCCAAACAAATGTTCTGTCAGATTTACTGCCTGAGCGAGGTTGGTGGCGCTCCCACACACACACACACACACACACACACACACACACAGTAATCCTGTGGACAATTTTGGGACACACACATTATGTCATATCATACGCCCACACACACACACACTTCCATCCCTCACCACAACATGACCTATGTTAACCTTCACCCTATCTTTAACTCTAACCATCACCTTAACATTCACCAAAGCGTGGCTGACCTTTGCCCTCACCCTGACCTGAACCTGACCTTAACTCCTCCCCTGACCACTCACTTTGAAAAAACTCCCCATGACTTGTCCTGTTTTTCTACTTTTAATTGAGTATTTTGAAACTCTGTTCTTGCATGCCAAGAAAAGCGTGTGAGAGTATTTATGAGAAGGACCCTCCTCTTGTCTTGCTGTAAAACATTAAAATACTCTCATTCCCTCCATCAGACCTTTGCAGTTTCTAGGAAATGCAGGACTTCCTACATCCAAGAGTTCGTTTGACATGTGAGAACTTAATTTCATAAGTAACAAGATTGTTCGCAGGTGGGAAAGGCATTTTTCACAAATGGGAAATATGATTTTCAGATCGGGAACAAAGTCCAAATGTGTGTGGAATAATGTGCTTTCACATGTCTTTGAAAACGGATAAAAAGGTTTTGTGGAACTCAACTGACAGGAGTTTTGGTTGAAGTTTGGCCGATCTCATACTGACACAATTGTAGATTCATTTCAGCTCTGAAAAAATATATTTCCGAAATTATTTTGTCTTTTGGGAAAGTATTTTGTAATACATGTGTGGAGGCACACTCGTGTGTGTGTGTGTGTGTGTGTGTGTGTTGTTTGTGTGTGTTTGTGGGTGTAGACACAATTTGACCCTGGTACCTCAGCTGGTATTGTTTAGCAGGAGAGGGTGCAGTCGGACCCTGTGACTGATCTTTCAACACCTTTACAACACACACACACACACACACACACACACACACACACACACACACACACACACACACACACAGAGTCACAAATGAGCTCTCAGCACCTCGGCTACAAGGCATTCCTGTTACATGTACATGTTAAGGGCACAGGGTCACACACAGGACTGGCTGAACGTGTGTGTGTGTGTGTGTGTGTGTGTGTGTGTGTGTGTGTGTGTGTGTGTGTTTCTTCATTAAAAAGGCCACAGTTTGTCCCGCGTATGATCTTTCACACAAGGCCGACTTCATCCAATCAGAGATTGTTATTTCAAATCACCAGAAATAAAGGTGCATTTGTTTGTTTTTTAACTCTGTTGTTCCATCAGGTTTCATGTGTACTTTTTAAACATTTATTGTGAAAGAAAATAGACAATAGAAGTGTAAGAGTAATCAATTCCTGCAAGCCTGAGATGGATTTCAGCTTCACTATAAACACATTTTGAGAGCGAAGCATCTTAAATTTATATTTTTGTGTGTTTGCCCTTGAAATACATTCCTTTGGCTCCAAGCGTGGCTGACTGCAAAGAGCTATATAAATGCAGTCATTCAGCATTACCTCTGACTCCTACAAGATAAGATCACATTCCAGTTAATAGGCTTTTACTGTATTCGTATTGTAAATGTTCATACGTAGCATTACTAATTATTGTATTTCCGGTTCAGAGGCATTTCCAATACTGGTTTCAATCTCAGTTTCTCTTCCCTGCTACTGAGGAAGTGGCTTCTTTTATGGTTTCTGTTGATTTGAAGTAAAGACGGTAAGAACCGGGACAGTTACCATGAACAGCGATAGCCGAGGCTACCCCTGTTTGATTGACAGGTTATTTCTGGGACGCGCACCAAGAAAGCTCCATCGTGGATAAAAACTGGTTGTTTTGACAAAAGCTATAATTATACGTACTGCAGTAAGTGAGGCGATCAGTCATCCAGTTGTCATTATAAAGTCGTACCGCCTAAAAATCTCATGGTGCGACATGCTGTTAATGCGAAGCCTCTCGCTCTGTCGCACACACATACGACCCCGTAGCTTCAAACAGGCGAGGCGAAGAGAGAGGGAACTCTTTTTCCACAGACGTCAGAGAGCAAACACGGGACCCACAATCACACACATACATGCACGGACACACACTCAGAATGGGGGGTCGGGGTGGGGGCGGGGGGGGGGGGGCATGTTTGTGGTTAGCGCTGAGGAATTACCATGGGCTTATTCCGTCATTTGCCAAAGCTCGGGGGGTAAGGAGGAATAATTCCACCGAAAACACCAAAAACCACAAGAAAGCATTTGTGCCGAGTGAGTGAGAGAGAGAGAGAGAGCGAAAATGGAAAAGAGGGGCGGAGAGGCAGCGGGTGGGGGGCGAAACACAAAAAAAAAAGGACAAAAAACACAAGCAGGGTCTGACCCCTCAGGGATGGACGGATGCAAGGGCGCCAAGGACAGGAAGGAGAGGATGCGAGCAGCGGTGACTCAGAAGGCGACTACGCGACCTCCAGTGGCTGACCAAGGTACACCTTCATCAATAGCACCAGTTTTTACAGCACATTCCACTTCTTCCACAGTAGATTTAGGTGGGAACAGCTGATTGTAGTTACTGATGTTTCTCTCATCGTGTTGCTACGATGGCCCGGCAATTTAGCTTTAATTAGAGACTGAACAGTAAACATGAGGAGAGATAGGGAAGATGGGGAACTGGCCAGACACATCCAGTAGACCACCGGGGAAAACAAAGATATGGACGTGTGATACTGTAGACACGAGTAGTCTAATCATAAACAGTGCTTGGGTGATTTTATATCACATATCACAGTGCTGAATATTATTATTCATAACATCTATCGTCAGCGTGTAATACTGTTGAATACAGCCTTCACCCCGGGCCTTACCCTCGGGAGAAATTCCTTCATGTATTCATTGTACTGGTGCAAAAGAGGAGTTTCACACTCCAACAATTTGTGACGAAGAGGAGCAAAAGGAGAGAACTCTATTCTTAAATCCGCCTGCTGATGAAAAATGTGCAGCCGGTTAGTGTCGGCAAACTTGCGTGCAGCTCAAACACACATATTTGACTGGATCAAGTCAAAAGTAATTTAAATTGAAGGAACAAATTGGATTTCCCTGCAGTAGTGCTTTAATAGGACACCGCTCCTACAATATATTCTTCAAACATATTACATTCGTATTCATGTCAGCCATATACAAGCATGGAAACTGATTTTTCTGTGAGTTCCGCGCCCCTAGACGCATGACTAAAGGCCGAACTACATGGAGACGGGGGATGGAGGCGTTGGAGGGAGGCCATCGCTGAGCTTTCATGTGCTGAGAAACCAGAAACAACAGTTTGACACGTGCGGCCGAACAGCAGGCGAAAGTTCAAGTCGCTGAGAGAAATTTCTGTAAAAGTTCAAGTGCTCCGAGAAGAAGGGTAATTACTGCCAACCCTCATGTCTGTGTGTCGCCACACAGACATGAGGGCTGCTGCATAATAAAGCAAAGAGATCATAAGTAAAGAAAAAAAAAAAAAAGAGAGAGAACAAATGACTTTTCTGTCAGGATAATCGATGAAAGTTAAAACGAAGGTGGCGAGAGACGGATGGCACCAAGAGTTGAAGGAAAAGGCTCGGGGTGAGTCACGACTGAGCAAACGAAGAGAGGAAAAAAGATCTGCGTCTACAAATAAGATGGAACCTTGAAACAAAGTCTCCCTCCGCCGACGGGGGTGAGAAATGAAAGAGGGATGAGAGAAAGAAAAAAGGATGAGTGACGTTCTGATTAAAAGGTGGCGGACTGCGATGATAATGAAGCATCTGTCCACGCCACCTGACCCTAATATACCTGCAAACGGCCTCCCGTGACATCTATCAGCGTGTGCATCTGTCTCTGAACATGTTCGCGAACAAGCCTTCATCCCGGCTCGGAATCCGTCGCGTCTTTCAGCGTCTTTCTATTGAGACACCTGGGGGAGCCGGTAGCAGGCGGACCACCTGCAGGAAGATATTTTAACGGACGGATCGGTGAAAGATGAAAAGACTGCGAAAGTATCTCTGGCACAAAAAGCGATCTGTATGCCGCGGCAGCTCGGGGATGGAGTTGCGTTTTTAAAAAGGCTTGAGACTGCAATTGCTGAGCAGCATTGACATAGTCGATGGAAATTCGGGGGGGGATCGGCGTCGGTGTCGTTTTTCCTCCGACGTGGCTGCTGTATATTTTTGTGGAAAACAATAGTGCAAAGAGGCACATAAGGTTCACGAGAACTAGGCTAAACTGTTCCATTCCACCGAGGAGCTTGTGGACCAATTTTCCAGGGACTATTTAGGAACTTTGTCTGCCTTTTCACTGCAAATGGTTAGTACTCTCCGATGGGCCATGAAGCGTAATTATGAATCCAACTGCTCTTCTTGGCGAGGCCCGCCTTGTGTAGGTGGTTAAGGCGGAGGCGTTAGGTTAAGGTTAGGCATTGACCCCGAGAGGTTAGGGTCAGGAGAGCCCATTGGTCAGTGCAAAGGACCCAAGTAGAGCAGGATACCAGAACCGCAGTGGTCAATCCAGCTCTTGAATGCTGCACAGGGTGGGTCTTGCCAAGAAGAGGAGATTAATAACAAGACGCCTGGAAGCATCGGTGTGTTAGCATTACTGAATGTTCCTGATTGGTCTACGAGACCAATGCTAAGGGTCCACAGGGGCCGGCATTTACACGCTTCTCATTGATTGTCCACGTAAGCAGCCGTGCAAAGCATTCTTGTAGAGCAGCGTTGCGTTTCAATAGACGATGCAACACCTTTCCTTCATTCAAACATGGCGGCCACCAGGGAACCTGTCAACCGACCAGTCAAGTTACGTTTTACATCCATGTCCAGCATGTCATCACTTTATCATTTCATCTACGAGATTTGCGTGAAATCATAATCACACAATCATAATTACAATATGAATTCTTGAGTTATGGCCCAAAATGTGTTTTGACAGGTCAGAGTGACCTTTGACCCCCAAAATTCTAATGATTGTAACCTTGAGTCCAGGTGGACGTTTGTTCAAAATTTTAAAACATTCCCTTCCGGCGTTCCTGAAATATTGCTTTCACAAGAATGGACGCGTCGTGCATCGACAAAACAAAGATATTGCTTCTTTTTTCTTTTTTTTTCAAGTTATCAGTTTCCTTTTCCAAATTTTGAACTTTAAGTATGAATTGAATTGAAATTGACGTCACAAAACTTCTCCAACTTCCCGACATCATTCATCTGACGTACCCAACATCACATGACCACAGGGTATTGAACATTGTCCCTGTATCCTCACTTGGGCCAATTTATTTATTTATAAGGTAATAAATGTTGGACGTCCCATAAATTTTCCCTGAAACCTTGATTCAAAAATCGGGACTGCACGTCATGATTTCCATTATTAAATATGACGGCGTCTCCTCTCATGCCCTCAGTAATGGCGGCAGAGGTAATCCCGGGTAATTCCCCATATATCAACCCTCCAGGCTGAGTTCACTGCCAGTAATTGCACATGTGGCAACGGGTCTCATCTTTAGGGTGAAAAATTGAGACAACGAAAAGAAAATGGGGGAGATTTACTGTCGAGCTGAGGTCAGTCGGCTTTCAGAACTTTCAAACAAAGTACACACACAGGCTCGCACTATCAAGCCAGACCGATGTGACATCATCGTGGTCTGCGATTCAATCGTCACCGGCGGCAACCGCGAGCCGAGCACATGACCGCAACCTCGTATATCAAGACCCCTGCAGTGTGTGTGTGTGTGTGTGTGTGTGTGTGTGTGTGTGTGTGGGGAGACGCTGGTGTGTTTTCTAATGATGAACTGGAGGAGGGGGATCTGTCTGTTTGGGAAAAGATGACAGCTCTATCCATTTCTCTGTCCACACACACTCGACTGATGAATATCTTTTTGTTTTCTCTCTCATCCTGTTCTGGTTTGATGGTGATTGACTTGACTCTCTTTCTTTAAGTGCATTTATCAGTTTTGATTCATTTATTTCTTAAAAAGTCTGTCTCTTTTTATTTCAAAGTATCCATTTTTAGTGACTTATGCCTGGGAATAAACAGCTTTATATCTGGGATACTTTTTTTGTAATTATAGTATTTAAATGATGTTTTAACATTAATAATACATTCGCATTCATCTAATTACTATGACTTAGTTACTTTACATGTTAATATTTGGAGACCATATTTGGAAATATGCCAGACCGCTTGACAAGCACAAAGTCATATGAAGCCATAATGCATTTGATTGTATTATATTAAACATTTGGAGGAGGCAGGATGTTTTCCAGTACCATATGAATTTAATTACATTGCGTTTTCTATGTCCTGTAGGTGCTCTTCAGTGTGTCTGAACGAGCCACAGTCACCGGCCCCCGCCGCCCGATTGTTATTCGTATGATATCATCGTGTCCTGGTGACCCCCGTGACCTCTGATGAGCCGTAAAAAATCACGCCAACAAGCTGCCCTGCTCTCTCTCCGCCTCCAGAAAAAGTCCGATCAATCCGACTCGTAAATATGAAACACTGAATAATAAGAGCCGACTCTCAGACTCGGGAGCTGACCCTCGACCCTCCACTCAGCCTTTATATCGTCCCGGTTGATGAATTCACTCTCTTCGGGTCATTACTGCCCCGCGGCGCCCGAGGTGACACATGCTCGCTTTGACTCCTGGCGCATGGCGTCACCAGATATATAAACTGAGAGGGATCCTAAAACACACTTTAGGAGACAGGCTTTTATATCACTTGTTTATGGGGTATCACTTCTAATAATGCAATAAGAAATATTCACATATTGGCGTAGTAATAAATGTCGGCCATATTTATAGATCGTTCGGCTTAATGTCTATGATGTTATGTTCAGCTCTTAAGACTGAAATGGTTCCTAAAGTAGCAGGTGTGTTCATAAGGACCAGGGTTCACGGCTGTAAATGGAGCATCGATATTAATTAAAGATTGTGTCAGCGATTTCCACATTTTCACTTGAATGTCAAGATATTAAACATGGCTCGGACAAGCTATGACTCTGGTACTGAGCTCCCTTTTTGATGTTTTGGTTTGACACAATAATCTTCTTTCAGTTCCGAGGAGCATTTGGGTATTGTAAAGTTATTATCATTAGCAGTTATCATTTTAGTTTTTCATTCATCAATTATTGTCAGTCATAAACTAAATTTGAGTGGATTACATTTAAGTGTAATGGTAAAATGGAGAAGGACTTATTAATTCATGCACTGATGGGTAGTTCAAACTGCAACAATGAATCATATTTGTATGAGCTTTCTGTATGTTGTGAATGGAAAGTATTAATTTGTGAATTCATTGTCCTCAATGTAAGTAATGTATTAGTAAAAAAAAAGGTAATTTCCAAAAATATAGTGATGTAAAAGTACGTATGAACTTAAAGCTGTCTGACAGAGGAAGTGGGTCCCAGGTTGGGACCCACTTCCTCTGTCAGACAACAACAACAACAACAACAACAACAACAACAACTGATAACTCGGTCCAAAGTTGATGCCAAAATTTCCAAAATATGGATGGTACTCGTTTATCTACAGTTACGCAGGTACCGAGGAAGGACTCAGGACTAACGGCGTACCATCTGAAAGGATGCAGTATATTCTATATCTCTCTCTTCATATCAATCTTTAACAAAGCGTAATCGGGACATAATTGGAAAAAAAATCCAAAGCAAGTGTCCAGACACACAGACCCGACGTTATAACTTCCTTTAACAGAAATAATGTTTTTATTCTCTAATTAATTCCAGTTATTTCTTCTTTACCGAAGCTACCGTCAACACTTCCTGAGTGTTTTTTGTTCATATTAAAAGCCTAGATATAAAAAGGGAATTCTACAAGACTTTTAATGTGAAAAGTCAGGACAAAGTGTCCCATGAGTGTAGCTTCACATCATCCAGGTAGAAAAAGCAAAGAGAAACGCTGACGTGAATCTTGTTGTACTGATGGAAAGAGCTGTGGAGATGAAGGTGAAAACAAGGTGGAAGTTTGGAGTTTGCATTAACTGGAGAACAGGATACATTTGAAATAAAGAGCTGCTTCTCTCTGCCAATGGGGTGAAATGAAGGCCCCGGTCACTATTGGGAAATTGACAGTAGACATCTAGCATAAAAGCGGAAACCTTAGCATCCATTTGCACTTGTATGATGCATTTAAGTCAAATGTTTACTCTCCTTTTAGCTCTGTTTTGGTCCCCACCAACTCCTGAGAAAGCCGTCAGGCTCTTTAGATGCTGGATGTTCCACTTTCCTCACTCGCGTACAGGTAACGTAGAGTGGGCTTATTTGAGCTTAACGGCTAAAGACAGCCGCCTACTGCACAGTGTGGATTTCTCACTTAAACGTCACCCGCACGTCTTTTGATTTAGTGTTCATATAAAAAAAAATATTGATTGGTGAAGCATTAGTGAGCAGGTTACTAAATCTCTTCCAGCTCCAGGGGTGCTGCTCCGCGGCTTAACTCTGACCTTTGGCCTCTGCTGGATCAGTAAAGTATCACCTTATTATCAAAAAGTTGGCCGAAGCCCTCTGCCGGGGCCGACGCTTCAGCCTCTTCAGCTTTTATCAGGTTTCACACTCCGACAGCTGTTGAGTTAGAAACCAGCAGGGCGTCCGTCTCTACGACGTTGTGTGTGTGCGTGTGTGCGAACAGCACCAGAATGTGTTTTACGGCCTGGGAAGGCACCGTGCTCGGGGCTGGTGTTGTTAGTGAACCGCATTCTTCTCTCTTCTCGTAATCACGCACAGACCCACAGTTCAACACCGGGGCAAGGCTCGACACAGAAAAAAACACCCTGGTTTCATCACAGAAAAAAAAAAAAAAAGAATGAAAATCTCTTATTGATATATTTTTCTAATTATATTTAAATCTTTTTCTGATTAGCATCTTATATTATTCAATGGGGTTATTTTTGCTGGAGCGTCGGTTGCACACGATAGCGGTGTGATTTTCAAAGCGAGTTGCTTTGAAAACTACATCTTTGTCTTGTGTGCCAATGTTTTAATAAGACAATCTGATTTGAAGGAGGTTCACCTTTTGTTCGAATAATCCCTTTGAGCCGTGTTTATAGATTACTTTTTTGTTATTATTTCAACGGAATGAAAGCCGTATTGATGATAGCGCTTCAGTGATAAAACGTGTATTTCAGGACTTGAAAGACTGAGGAATTGTTGGCCTGTTTTTACATAAACATTGCAGCAGAGAGGAACTCATAAAACCAGAACTACAGTCCCTACGGTAAAACCCTAAAGTTTCTCACTTATTCTAGTTTTGTGATTTGAGTGACTTTTACAGTTTTAACTGCCACCAGGGGGCGACTTCTCCGGCTGCCAAAATAAGTTTGATCGTATAGAATTCTAAGCCAAATCCTTTCAATCAGACATGTCACTCAAAACCACAAATATCAACCTCATGGTGGCGCTAGAGGGTCAGCCAGGGGACCGACTGACGGACGTTGCCATTTCCTGTTGCCACGAGGTTGAACAGAATATGTAAATCTTTAATTGAACCAGATTCAAGGATCTTGCATTTATTTCTTAAACTGCACTGCAACTTTTATTCTATTTTGTTGAGCTTTTTAATGTTTTACTGACTGTTTTTAATGTTTAAATGAATGTTCTTAATTGTTTTTAAATCTTCTTTTCTTTCGCATTATGTTTTGATGCTTTTATGCGAAGCACTTGCCTTGCCTAAATCCATCGATCCATCGGTTCATTCACTGATATTCTACGGCTGCTTTTCCCCGCTCAAGGTACTCTATACATACATTACTACATAGCGTGTAGTATCATGTATACACACGATACAAACACGCTGCCTGAATGTTAAAGAAGTGCAGCACAGACTGACACAAATGAGGTATCACAAAGAGAACAGGTGATGGAAATGTTTGGGCTGTTGGCCCAATAAACCTCGCTGAAATCTTTCTGTCTCACAGATACGCTCAAAAGCTGCTCGTCTGCACGTGTTCCTTAAACAAAAGCAGAAAGCAGAGGGAGTAAAGAGTCGCTCCGACTTCTCACCTCTCCGTCTCCCTCGCCTGGCGTCTTCTCTGAGGCCGTGAACCTGACAGGTGTGAAATTATACCTCTATCCCCTCTTTCTCTCCTCCCGCCTCCTCTTCCCTCCATCGTGCTCTCCTGACCTCGACACACACACTCACATCTGGCGAATAGTTAGTGAAGTACGAGAGGGTGAATACATGAGGGACAGGGAACTGGGCTGATATTCTTGTGATAATAATCTAATATGATATAGGGTGTTTAAATGTGACAGTTAGTGCCGTGTGCATACTTGTAGAATTTCTTTGTCGAGGTGGAAAAACAGCCGAAACTGCATTTAGACCATCATGCAACATCTAAACTCCAATCCACTGAAACTCAGGGAGGATATGATCAAAATGTATCATCAATATTCAAGTCTGTTTTGAAGCCATCTTTATTAACCTTCATTATAAAGTGTAAATTAGCATTCCAGTTTAAAAGAGCAGTGGTTGGCTTCTGAGAGCTCTATGCACGCTAGAAATGACAACTTCATCAGGCAATCTCTGCCTCTAACAACTGTCCAGCATGTGTTGTGGAAATTAAATTAAATTTAGACAGCCTTTTACAAGATGTACAGCTGTAGCAGATTTGTTTTGATTTCAGTTGAGGTAAGGAAGTACATTTAATAAGTGAGTGCAAGCACTCCATAAGTATAAACAACCAGGCGACGACCTCCGGGTCTGAAAGTTGAAGCCAATGCTGAAGAGCCTTCAACCTGCATTCTTTCTAATGGCCATCAGGGGGCGACTCCTCTGGTTGTATAGAAGTCTATGGGGAAATTACTCTCGTTCTCACTTGATTTATTACTTCAGTAAACATTGTAAACATGAGTTTATGGTCTCAATCTCTAGTTTCAAGTCTTCTTCAATACAGCATGATGTTCATTTAGTAAATTATGGTCCATTTAGAGTAAAATAGACCATAAAGCAGAGTATGTTTTAGGGGGCGGAGCCACCTTGTGATTGACAGGTCACTACCACAGCGTTGTCCGGTCTGGGAGTTGTCCGTGCTTTCATTTTACAACTTTAACCCTTTTGCAGGGTGCTTTCACTTCATGAAAGTTAATCGTAACCTTTTTGGTCAGCAAAAAAAAAAACGTCTTATTCAGCGTTTCGTTGTACTTAGCTCCACCCTCTCGTGTCACTTCTGGTTGCAAAAAAAAAACAAGATGGCGTCGACCAAAAGGCCAAACTCAAGACTTGAGTTTTGAATCCACCTGTTATACAGATTTAATGGTAATCACACATCAGGTGAAGGAGTTCTATGTTAGAGAGTGAATATCAGAAGATCTTTTACTTTCCTTTTCTGTGCTACAGTCCACTTCTGTCTGGTCAACAAACTCAACAGCCCTCACTATTTTTCTCCGCTTTCCCCTTTTGATTGACAGTTAATGACCACTGAGCGGAGGGCGTCAGTCTGCTAACATTACCGGATCAAGATCATAAATACATGCGCTTACGTGGGTGCATCCAAACCTACGGTCAAAGGTCACTCACAACTGCCAGCATGTCTCAGCGAGTACCAATCGAGTGTGTGCATTGGGAGATATTTATACATGCACGCGTCACTGCGAGTGATTATTGGTATATGTGATCTGTTTGTGTCACCGTGTGCGTCACTGCATCGAGCGTGCATGTCTGTGTTCCCATTACTGTTTTCCTGTTTTCGTGGGAGTTTTATGGAGGTATTTTAACTTTATGCGTGTGTGTGTGTGTGTGTGTGTGTGTGTGTGTGTGTGTGTGGGGGTTCGTCTAATCATGCGTCAGCCTCCGTTTGGTAATCGCTCTAATCGAGTTCCTTGCCGTTTTTTTTACGTCCTTCGTCTGAGTACACGCCGCCGCAGAGTTCAACCTCGGCTCTTTCCCCGCCTTTCATCTCCTCTTTTTTTTTTTTCCCCCAATTTCTCACATTCTCATCCTGCTCTCGCTTCTCTGCGGTGTGTGTTTTAATGTATGCATGGTCTTCCATGTGTCGCACAGCTGCGCCATAACTTCACCAGATCTTTGGCCTCGTCTTGCATCTGCAGGCGTGGACGTGGAGCGGCTGCTGCCTCCATGTCAAGGCTTTGATCCCGACTTCGTTGTGTGAGATGAGGATTGGTTGTGTCCGCCGTTCTCCACCTCCCTTTCCTCCTCCGCCAATTTTTTTATTTTTCTGTGCCAGTTTTTATGAAAAGGTCCCTGTAACGAGTGTTAGTTTATGGGTAGTAAGGCCCTCATAAGATGCTTATTAACATTATTATGTGTTAATCAGATTATATGAGCGTTAATAAAAGCATTATTTATTGTTAGATTACAAGACATTTAAAAGCACTTATAATAAACTTGTTAACAGTTTATATACTGCCTAGGATTAAATTAGATATGTATGCACAGTATATTTTAAAACTGAGGTAAATCGTATATTGTGAAATATGTTTCAATTGCATAATATTTTTTTGTTGATGTGATTAGTGATGTTTTAAATCACATTTTCTCAGAATGTCATTTACAATATACAATATACCTCAATGTTGAAAGATACAGAGATTGTATTAATAATTCTACAATGTTTTATTTTATTTATTTTTTGTTTGTGGCCACATGTGCTTCACCGCTAAAACATTGTATTTATATTTAATAAAAACAAAAAAGTTTGACTCAATATATTAGTTTGTAATGCAATTATTAACAATCATAAGAAACCCACAAGGTTTTTTATCAACATTCTTAAGCAGTCTATAAATAGTTAACGGGTTTCTTATATAAATGTGTTAATTCCTTAAATAACCATATTTATGAAGCGATGATTAACACTAATATAGTCTTTTTAACACATAATCATGTTAGTAAGCATCTTATTAGGACGTATAAGGTCCCTATTACCTATTAACTAACGTTTATTACAAGCACCTTAATATTATATATATATATTTCATCTTTGCTATTAACTAATCTCTCTACTTGCGTTTGAAAATGCTGTTGTGCAGTTAAATTGTGCATTTCATAATGCTGCTACTGCCTACATGTGCAGGAGGCAAAAGCTATTATTCCATCACTTTGTGAGCGGCGTGTCCAGGAGTGTCAGCCCCTACGGAGTGGACGACGATGGACATGAAAAAGAGGACTTTCCTTTAGTCATCCAAGCTTATTTTCTTCTGCAAAACTATTGTGAAGTTCACAAAGAAACTGTAAACGAACAAAAGCATACATGCCCTTCAGTACGACAAGGGCTTCCAGCCACCCGGCAGACACCAATCAAACCTCTTTCATCCCTCCCTTCCCACCTTTTTTTCTAATTCCACCCCCTTTTTTTAACACTCAATAAATCCTTTTTCTCCTTACCTCCCTGTTTTTTTGTCTTCTCCATAATCATTTTCCCTGTTTAATGTCCCACTTGCCTCTGTCCCTCCATCTTTTTGTGTCTCCTCATCGTCTTCCCTTTTTTTTAATTTTATCCTCTGCCCATCGTTCTCCTCTTCCTCTCCCCCGTCCCCATTATTTCCTCTCCTTTCTCATTACTTCCTCTCTCTTCCTTCACTACATCCTGTTTTCATCCCACCCATATTTCTTTCCTCCCTTTCTTTCTTTCTTTCTTTCTTTTTTCTTTCTCTTCGTCCTCACAGTACAATGCCCTGTCTGTGTGACTGAAATAGCAGCTCAGGTACAGTGCCGTGTTTTCCATATGGCTCCCATTCACTGACTGTGGAGAAAGACTATATTGTAGCAAAGCGGGCTGTAAAAACATAACAGGGCGACTCTTAAAATATAATGAAAACCCTGGTCTTCCATTAACATCGCCTGAAGGGGTAGTTTCACCTAGCTGCTGGAGACAACGTCCTCTACCTGAAAGCTTGTCGGTTTCATCCTCGACTGACTTCTCAGCGTCCTTCACACATGGCAGATATCAAGTGTACTAAACCCGATGCTGAGGGGGTCAAGACTCTCTACTTGTCCTGGACACATGATGAGTTAATGCTGGGTCCAATCGATTCCAAACAGGGATAGTTCCCAAAGAAATCCAAATACCCATGAATATCTGGAGCATGCAGGGCTCTAATGTGCACAAATCAACGCACGCACCTGCTCAGATTTACGTCTGAAAAGATGTTGAACCGAAGTTTATAAAAACAGATTTGGTGGGTTTTTATGTGCGACATTCGTGCAGAGGAATAAATATTCGGACGGACCTCAATTTCAGAGGATTTACCGCAAGTAAATCCTCTGTCCCAACTGATGTCAAGAAAAAATATCGCAGTCATTCTGCACAATAAGCAGCCGTGTGCTGCTATTTATTGCACGGAGAGCGTATTTTGTGAATAATGCACCGTCAGAATAATAGGCAGTCCCCTTCTCGACACCCAATAATGTACGACGAGCACTGACACAACTACATCCAAATAAAAGAGAATATACTGTACGGCTCGAGATCCCACGCAGATCGCATTTTTGATCGCACTGATGAGAAACGGCTTTTAATCTTGAGAACTGAGACAGAAGCAGAATGTCTTTGGCCACATATTGAAGAAATCTTTGTTTTTTTAACAATGGAGTTCACAGGGGGCAAGTGTTTTAAACTCAAAGGATAACAAAGTAAAAAAGAGTGAGACGCTCTAAAATCCTGTGTAGCGCCAAGGAGAACAGCAAAATTGGGTTGTAACTTGATACTTCCCTCCCGATCTAATAATATAAAAATATTGATCAAAGAAATTTTTAAATACAACTGTAATGCTTAAGGCAACAGTCAAGTCAGGACAGCAAAACTGCTCTTGCTTATGATTTGGGTTCAAGGGCGGATTCACACACATACGGCATTCATTAATTTTAAAATACTAATAACACTCCTAATAACTGAATTACTCAATTCACTAACTCCTAATGAACACATACACATTTACTGCAGTGGAGACAGGAGGTCAGCCTGTGTAAACACAAACTAAATGAACATGGAAAAACACAAAAACACACACAAGCATTCACTTCAGTAATGAACTGTACTTTTCAGACAAATTACATTAGTAAAAACACATGGCGAGGACACACACACACACACACACACACACACACACACACACACACACACACACACACACACACACACACAGTAATATTGTCAGCTCATGAGCATTAATATTAGAGGTGATATAATGACTCCCGAGGGCTATGACCTTCTTAAGTGAGATGGAAAACAAAGGCAGTGCTTAGACAGCCGCCCACACACACACACACACACACACACGCACACACACGCACAAACACACAATTCCAACTTTTTGCTGTGATTTATTGTGATAAAAGGGAGGACCGTGGCCTTGGCAGTCTGTGCTACATTTTTACTGAGATGATTTTTTTTTCTGCCTTGTTATTTGTGTTGGTACTGGAACGAGACTTGCTGTGTGTGTGAGGGTCTAGACTGGTGTGTGTGCGTGTATGTGTGTGTGTGTGTGTGTGTGTGTGTGTGTGTGTGTGTGTGTGTGTGTGTGTGTAGGTGTGTAGCCTTCTAACTAAGGAGTTGATAACTTTCCAGCTACTGAAAACATTTATTTATTCTTTCCTCCCCTTTTATGCAAATGGTCTTTAGCAGGCAGTGTGTGTGTGTGTGTGTGTGTGTGTGTGTGTGTGTGTGTGTGTGTGTGTGTGTGTGTGTGTGTGTGTGTGTGTGCGTGTGTGTGCGTGTGTGTGTGTGTGTGTGTGTGCAGTAGGTCTGTGTCTATTTTCTTGCCTTAAAGCTACTATGAGAAACCTTTTGTGTTGATTTTGGCGGTCCCTGTGGACAAAGGTAGTACTGCAACCGGCGGAGCAACGCGTTAAAATTGCCACTTTTCACACAGGTAAAAGGATGAGTTCATGGTGATGGTGGCTGTGATCGATATGCACAGACCTGGTCCAAGTCTCTCCGCGATGATGGCTAAATGCCAAATTTGTTTTAGTATTCGTGGTGGCAGCTGTTTGTCAGGAGCCAATGGAAAGACTGCAAACAAAAAGAGACTAAACGAGCAACCTAAACAACAAAGGAGATTAAACAAGATGGTTTTTCGCAGGCAGAAATACAAGTCTGAATTCAAGGTTTGACTGATTACTCCTAATATGCTGAGGTAGAGGTTTGAAGTCTAGACCGCCCACACACACGCACACACACACACACACACACACAGGGACACACACACACAGACAGACAGACAGATAGACAGACAGAAACACACACCAGACAGCCCTTATTAGTCAGCTAATCTGTGTTTCCACAGTAGAGCTGCTTTAAAAACACACACACCACCAGGAGGGTAACACTAAATCAACTCGAGGGAGTGTGAGGAAGGCCACAAGCACAAAACACACATGCACACACACACACACTCTCCTCTAACAGCATTTAAGTCCTACTCGGCAGCGCTACATTGCTCTTATCACAGCGGGTAAAATGTGCAGTTGATCAGTGAAAGTTACACACACTCGAATACAAAAGTGTTTTAAAAACTGGAGTTTCATGACAACAAACTGAAAACACAACCTTCAAGGTACAAATTGCATGTATGATGTTAAACACACACACACACACCAGCCTGTAAAACCCATGTAAAACGGCCCTGGCTCTCTAATTGGCGGAGGCCTGTGATTGGATGCTGGACATCTGCCAACAACCAGTGAGAGGCCTCGATCAAAACCCTGGCTCCTAAAAACAGCAGGAGAGCTGTGTGTGTGTGTGTGTGTGTGTGTGTGTGTGTGTGTGTGTGTGTGTGTGTGTGTGTGTGTGTGGTCACTAAAGTCAAGAGCACAAACAGTAACAACACACACACTCACGCAATTACTGTACCAATGGCTGCATGATTACAGTCTACATTTACCATAAAACCTTAAATGAATAAAGTGAAACATCCTGTGTGTGTGTGTGCGTGCGTGTGTAGGTGTGTGTGTGTGTGTGTGTGCGCCACATGTGTTAGAGTCATAACACTCACAGTAGGAGGTTTCAAAGCCACAATGGTCCTTGTAATGTAATGTAACTGCTGCTGCGCTGCGTACATGAAATGGTCGACACACCTTCATAATTACACACACACACTTCGATAGAGTCACACACTTGCACAATGCATGATTACACATGCTAACACACACACACACACACACACACCTCTGCTCAAACGTGTGCCCATAGATGCTGTGACTGCATAGTTTGGTATAACTTACAGTTACATCCACTGTTCTTTTGTAAAGAATCCAGATTATTGTCATATTTTCTTTCTTTATCTTAAGGTATTAATGTATGTAATGTATTATCAATGCATTTATTTTTGCTGTATTTCTACTGTTGAGTGACTATAAGCCTTCAATCTCGTGCATCCAAGAGCTCACTGCGTCTCCTTCTTGTTCCATTACTCTCTGTGATATTTTAAACTTATGACAAATACATAACCCATTTCCTGTGAGTGCTTCACAATAAAAGCCACTTGTGTCTCGCCAGTTGAAAGCTTTTAATGTGAAGCAGCAGCAGTAGAGTTGTCACAATATGGGAATTTCGCAAATTGTTACAATAATTTCAATACTCAAGGGAGTTACATGGTGGTGCAGTGGCTTGCACTGTCACCTCACAGCAAGAGGGTCCCAGGTTCGATCCCCGATCCCGGGCGGTCCTTCTGTGTGGAGTTTACACGTTCTCCCCGTGGCAGCGTGGGTTCCCTCTGGGTTCTCCGGCTTCCTCCCACAGTCCAAAGACATACAGCTTGGACTATTTGGAGACTCTTACCCGTAGGTGTCTATCTCTAAAGGGTTTTTATTAATCGCTTTCGGAGAGTAAGTACTTAAGTACACAGTTTCTACACAGTACTACCTTTACTTGAGTTAAAAATCTGAGTACTTCTTCTACCTCTGATGAGCAGTTACTTAAAGGGCCAGTTCGTGGGATTTGGCGGTATCTAGTGGCGAGGCTGCAGACTGCAACTATCAAAAACTGCACCCGTGTGCCAAGTGAGTCGAAGAACTACGGTCACCGGTGCGAAAACACAAAAACTATCTGGAGCCGGTGGTTGGTTTGTCCCTTCTGGGCTACTATAGAAACATTGCGGCCAGCTCTGTGAAGAGGAACCACTCCCCATGTAGATATAAACGGCTCATTCTAAGGTATCAAAAATAGAAAGATTCTTATTTTCAGATGATTATACACTAAAGAAAACACACTTATATCCCCTTAAATGCTACACGCTGTTCCTTTACCACAGTTATATACGAGGGTGAACAGTAAGCAGGGGGGCTGACATCAATGAGATCAAACAAAAAACAGTAACGCTGGATTATGTGCTGCATCTCTTCCTATGAATCTCTCGTGTGGCTCATTTGAAACCAGCGTGGGTATGGCGGACTCCGCCACCAACAATGGAAACTGCTCCATTGAGAGAAAATTTCAGGATGTAAATACACAGAATTGCTGACCATAATTAGTACCGGAAACAGGGTTTAATTTGATTGAAAATCTTTAAGGGTTGCAACTTTAATGTCACGAAAGAGTGAAATAATTTTTCATGACGTCATCGTTCAAAAAGGTAAGAAGACGAGGCAACGCAACACATGGACACTAAAACAATGTTTTGATGCATGATTTGAAATGAAAGCATGATGGAAACTGCACTCCAACACACTTGCACGTGGAAAATGCATGCTAATAGCCTCCACACACACGCACACACACACACACACACACACACACACAGAGTAGGTCAGCAGATTAGAGCAGACTAGGCCTATGCTGAAGTAAGGGAAATAGTCTTAATGTTAAGTGGTCACCAGTGGAAACTGAGCCGAGCCGTGGAACAGAATTAGCACCGATGTATAGCTCTATTGTAGCCTTTGAACATGCAAACACACACACACACACACACATACACACACACACACACAAACACACACACACACGGACACATGCGCACACAAATGGCATTTAGCGTCAGAAACACAGATGTGAAAATGATTTGGTGATTAATGGTTAAATTCTGAGTGCACGCACACAAACACACACACACACACACGCGCACACACACACACACACACACACAAAACTTTGCCCTTCATTCTGAAACAGGATAAGAAAACAAGCTCCGTTAAAATGGATTTATTTTATGAAATCTAATAATCGCAGCAATAAAAACATATTGGAATAATGTTTTGGCCGTTTCCTTTCTGACGTCTAAACCCTCTTTTCCTGCTCGCGTTTGCAGAGGTGAGTGAAAGGATATGAGACTGTGTGTGTGTGTGTGTTTAGCATTAACTCAAGGATGCAAAGCGGGGAAGAAAAGAAGGAGAGTTACATTCAAATAAAAGGATTAAACCCAACAGGATATTACATCATGATGCTGGCCGGCATCCCAGTCGTTTGATTGGTCCTTTTCATCATTCTGAACCAAACATGTAGTCTACACTGATTTAACTTTTACTGCAACGCTATAAGCCCCAGCTTCAGGAATTACACATAAACGGAACATTTAATTAAAAGAAATACAACGAGGACGACGGAGGGAACGAAGAAGAAAAAAAGAGAACGAGAGGAAAGAAAGACCAATAAAATTAGCAAGCAGCCTGACGAGGAGGGATTAGAGCAGGAAAGTAGAATAAAAAAAAAAAAAGGAATAGCGTATTAAAGTAAAGCAGCCTGGAGTCGGTGAAGTGAGGGCTTAAAAAAAGGGAGAAAAATATATATGAACAAAAATAGTCAATAAAGGAGTGAAGTAAATGGATTTTGAATAGTTTTTGGCTGGAAACGGTTTTCCAGCTTTGTTTTTTTTCTTTCTTTCCGAAAGCCGGTCGACATTCCACAGGCGTCTAATGTTTCAGGACAAGGTAGGAGATGACACACACACACACACACACACACACACACACACAATCACACACACATGTGCAGGGAAGCTAACCACATCATGAGTGGATAAAAATATTAAGCCGAGGCTCGTCTCTCCTTGTTGGCGTCAGTTCTCCCCAGACAGAAACCAATCAGAGTCGTTATAGAACCCTCTGAATCAGGTTGCTCAATCTCACACAGAATATTGTGCATTAACTCAAACGCATATATACGCAGACAGGTTAAAGGAGAACCTCTCTGAACTGCCCGTCATGGTGGTCCGGTGCTGCTGGCATCGAGCGGTATCAATAAAGGTTGTGACATTGAGTCTGGAAGGGATTTAATGTTGCGAGGTATAAAAAGGTAGCTGTGTTATATTTTATATTGAAGGCCGGGTGGCCCGCCGCCTGCAGAGACCGTCCTGCACCGCTGCCGTCAGATGAGGAAATAATGGGGCGAGATGAAAAATAAGAAAGGGGTTAGAATTTCACGTAAAAGATAGAAAAAGCTCAGCTGAAGAGCTTTGTTTTATTTCTCAGGGAGAAGGCTGAGAGTTTGGTATTTATTCGTTATCCATCAAGATATTTCGCACAGATTTCAGGGACACCCGTATCCTGGTTATCCATCTACCTGTTTACACGGCCAGTGTGTCACATGACCTACAAGGGCTCGACACTAAGGGTTGCCAGGTTGCCATTGTCAACCATTTTGAGAAATTAGGAGCCAATTGTTGGCCTGTGGTTGCCATCAGTGGCAACTACTTTTTAACATCAAACGCAGGGACAGCAAACAGCGAGACGGTTTGTCTGAGTCCTCCACATCCACATCAGATGTGTCCTTCTGTACCGACTGATATACCGGGAAAGAAGAATACGACATTTCAGAAAGACCCAAGTTGAGATGAGAAGATTGATACCACTAGCTTGTCCGTATGCTAAATATGAAGCTGACCCTCAGCAGGAGGCTAACCTAGCTTAGCGTCAAGACTGGAAACAAGGGGGAACAGCTAGCCGATGTCGCCTTGGAGTATGAAAGCTCATGTGCAGTACAACTACTTCATGGAGCCTCTTCTGCAGCACCACATCTTCCTCTGGTGAAAATCATGCTTTTGTTACTTCAGGAAACAACCGTTACTTCCTGTTACTGTCTTAAAGACATCATTTCTCTTGACCCGGTTGAGGTGGACTAAAGTGGTCTCTGGAATGTAGCTACGAGTTATTTATTACAACTCAATGTTTCCTCAGAAGTGTCACCAACATAAATGTCGCTCTGCCAAACGGCCCCACAAAGCTCGTTATTGGATTTTTTTTTTTTTTTTTTTTTAAAAGCGCGGACGAGGACGCAACGGTGATGGAGAGTTCAGAGACCAACCAACCAACTGGCTTCTGCTCTCGAACCAACGAGACAATGAACAATGAGCTACTCTCAAAAACCAAACTCTGTGTGCACTTAGATTTATAGAGCAATCATCACAGTACGAAACTCACTTTACCATCTGGGATATTGCGCAACTGTGACCACCAGAAAGCAAACTGTAAAACAAACAAAAACACGAGTGGGCACACAGGGAGGCACATAAACCCAGACAACAAATAAAAAAAAAATACAAAACGCAATGTGGGATGAAAAGTGCATAAAGCATGTCAGTCTATAGGATAATTTATAGTCTAATTTAATTTATCAAAATGAGCTGTTCAGACAGGCTTTAAAGCAGACAAATGAGGATTGAATACGCTTCAATTCAGAACCAGATCAAACTATCAAGAAGGAATGTCAGCTGATCGGTGGCCGATCGATCGGAGCATTCGTGACCTCAACAAAATAAATTCCAGCAAAGCCGACGGGAAATAGAAGACATTTACAAATGGACCTGTACTTGTATAGCACTTTTCCAACCACTCAAAGTGCTTTGACACTACATGACATCATTCACCCATTCACACACCGTAGGGACAGCTACGGGAGCAATTTAGGGTTAAGTGTCTTGCCCAAGGACACATGGACATGGGCTAGTGGAGCCGGGGATCGAACCACCGATCCTCCAGATTGAAGGACGACCCTGCTCACCACTAAGCCACAGTCACCCCTACAAGACAAAACATTCAAATTTGATGGATTTTGTGTTTCCGAAAAGCTCCGGTTAGTTACCGGCTGATGGTCGAGGGGCTATCGAAGGCAAAAGGACCCAAAGGTGACATCACTACTGCATGCGCATGAGCAAATACAGGCGAAAACAAATGCTTTGAAGCACACACAAACAATTTCTAACGTGCACAAAAATACACGATAGCGGTGTAACGGACCGTAGTTGATCCGTGATCCGTACAGACCCCTCTCAGGATCGGCGTTAATGCTTTCTTGTCGACGTTTGCTTATAAAGTTACGTAGTGAACTACAAATCTGTGTAGTAGAACTAACATCTAAAGTACGGAGGTTCCATCCAGTTACATTACGGTGCGTTCAAGTTCTATTCAGTAAAAACGTTGTATTGGGTGAAGGTTTATTATAATGTTATCATGATTTCTTCAAATGTAATCTTGTAAAATGTAGTTTTGGGGTAGAAACCTGAATAAATCCAGATGTTTGACGATGACGCAACAGCAACATAACATAGATATTAGAGAGTGAATTATGAGCTGTTAACTTCCCAACACTAGCTCTAAGCAGCTTATAATACATCATTAAAACTACTAATTCAATAAATATCAATAAAAGCACAATCTTTCATTGCCTTATCATTTCAATTGTGTGTTTTTATGCAAATAATCATTGTAGATGACTATAACGACGTAAATTGATCAAGTTTAGAATTTTTGGGGACGCTTGTGAAAATAGTCTGGAGCCTTGCACAGCAGCTGCGACAGCAAAAGAAAAACAACAACGATCTGTATCGGCAGATACGGCTCATCGGCGATCGTCAATCGGTATCGGCGGCAAAAAAAAAACTTAATCGGATCATCTCTAAAAGTTTTCGCAAAAGTGCACTAACTGAGGAAAAAATACTTTTTAGTCGTTTTCTACTCCATTGAGGGGCGAAAAAACAACATCTCCAACAGATTGCCCCAGCCATGAAAGCACACACTTCATTTCACTTCATCACCGCTTTTTTACTGTCAGCCTCAAAGGTCGTTAAGGACTGCCTTTAACGAGCGGGTGAAGTAAATACCCCCCCCCCCCCCCTCCCCCACCCCCACCCTCTTCCTTAACGAGACTAAATAAAAGTCCCTCCAATGTGGCCTGAAATCTTATTAGCACTGATGCTAATTTGTAATCATAACGTCCCGCTGTTTTGGTAAAATGTGTGTGCGTGTGATAAAGGCCACACACACACACACACACACACACACACACACACACACAGACAAGCAGCAAAACACAACAATAGAAGTCAAACAATACCAGGCTGAACAAAGACGGGCATTGTTTTAGTTTGTTGGGACTGTGAAACAGGACAAAGTTACAGCTCCCACACTGCACAACACACACACACACACACACACACACACACACACACACACAGTCACGGCGGTGCTCCGGCCCGAAACAGGGCGTTTTTTTTGTTGTCTCCTTGACCCGTTCCACTTCCTGTCCCGCAACAGGAAATGGACAAGCTGCTTGGAGTGTTCAATGTCAGGAGCCTCTCCTTGACATTTAAGGAGCGTGTGACATTTCGTGAGCGTGTGAGTGACATCCGTCAAAGACCTTGAAGACGGCCGAGTGTTTTTCACACTTAATGTTCTTCACAATGTGGAAGCCGTTTCCTTTAACAGTCCCCTCAGAATACGTCTGGACGTCCGCTCTCTTGCTCTCACGCTCCTCTTCCTCCTCCGGCTCGGCTCGCCTCCCTCGTAACTTTTTTTGGGAGGTTGTTTGAACTTCACGCCGAAGGTCAGGACATCTGCGGCGGCGGCGGAGCGACAGAGGATTCCGAGAGGGGGGTATCTTGGGAAAATTCAGGAATGTGTTTTGACTGTTTTCGAGAGGGCAGGGGTTCCGTCTTTCAGGCAAAATACGAAGATGTACACAACACGAGGAGCGCAGAAGAAATTAATGTTTGAAGATCAAATATGTTTTACTGTCAACTACGAAGACCAGCATTCAGTTCTCAATGTCTTCTCATGATAATTAATAGGGAGAGCACAGGGGCCTGAATATATATATTATATACTATTATTTTACTATATTACTATATTGCTCTATACTATTATATATATATATATATTTAATAGTTCAAGATATCAAAAAGACCGTTTTATGCAACGTGATCCGTCTCTGTATCAGGGTTGTATTAATATTTATAGTGGTGGCACAAATGAAACATGAATAATGCTGGGGAGGTCCTAGCTTTTTTTATTTAAACATATGGTTCAGCCCCCAACCCAATCATTTTCATAAAGTCCTTAACTTTCACATTGAATTAATTAAAGCGTAGTTATCGAACATCTCTTTCACCTCTAAAAATGGAGTAATGGCCGCTTCTGACGCCACATTTTCTATCTGTCAATGAATCACCAAAAAGCGAATTTGTTAATATGAATATTTTTTTAGAGCCCCTTAAAATACACTGCTGTGTGTCAGAGTTTTTCTCAAGAAAGCGACGATTCGCTAAAAGGCAAATTCCTAATTCCTAACATAATTCCTACTGAGATTGAGCTTGTGGGCCCTGCAGGGATCAGAAGGAACTGCAACGTGCATGTTCGTCTGAAATGTACAATATTTCTTTTGAGAATTATCTTCAAATTCCAAAATGATGCCAGCCAGTGAGTTAACTCCCAAAGGACTCGCTGCGATGATGATGATGATAAGTGACCGACGAAGGCCTTATTGAGAGAAAAAAAACAAACATCTGGTTCGTATAAATAATCTCAACCGAATATTAATTAAACTGCACGTTGAAAATTACAATTAATCCATGCCTCAGACAGTTTCCCACCAGAAGCATTTGAGATGAACCAGAGGATGAGGTAAAGAGCAGACCCCCCCCCCCCCCTCCCTCCTCCTACCTGCAGCTACACACACGGTGACTAAACACTTCAGCAATCTGGTGATTAGCATCTTGTTAAATTATATTGCTTTTTCCACTGAGCTGTTCAACTGCATTCCTCGCTGCTAGTTAACACGAGGACTAATGAGAGGAGCATGGCGTGTAAAATGAGTTTACTGCCGTGTGTTGGTGGTATATTATGGACTGCGGGAAAACAAACAACTACGCCGAAGCTCACGGTCGCACCTTCGCGCTCACGCACCAGGGGAAAGCTGCGCAGCACATAGACGAGTGCAAATCCAAGAGCGGACGGACAGACGTCGGGGCGTACAACACGATGCAATGCGTTGAGTGAAAGTTCAGCAAATCCTTCGTCGACGAATCGATTGGTTGACTTAATCGGCGGATCTTTAAAAACTGAGTTTCTCTTTAAATCTCGTGTTTGCCAGACATGTGCTTCGGACGTTTTTTTTTTTATGTAAATGAGCAATTCTGCGTGAAAAACAAAAAAAAACAAGCATTTAAAAGATTATTCATTCAATTTTTTTTTCTTCTGTATTTTAACAATCAAAGTCACATCAAATCTAAATAGTGAGTTTTCTTTTTTTCTTTTCTTTTTACTTTTTCACTAATTAAATGCACTAAATTTGGACAGTCATATGTTTCCATAAATAACTTTAAACTCTGGAACACATTATCATCTAAAAGGGAATTAATTCCAGGTATAAAGTTCTTTACAATGAGGGTTAAACTGCGTGGTAAAAATAAACCACAGCTGTGCCTATTTTTAGCCAATTGTACTGCGACTCATTGTGTATTGTATTTTAATCACACTGTCCATGTATAAGCCCGACTAGGGAGTGGAAAATTACTTCCATGCTCTCTATTGGAACCACGTTGCATCGTACCGCTCAAATTAAAATGAATCAATAACTAAGCACACTGGTCTTAAATAAGATAATCAAAATGCATAAGGTCCCTAAGGGATAAATAAAAATGATTAAAATAGCAACATTGTGTGAGTTGCAGCTCCCCACTTCTCAGTGCTATTCATCTCCATAACTACGTTATCAACGGCGACCTCAGAAACGTGTCTCTTGCAGTTTCACGTTGGAACGATTTTCTTTCGTCTTCAGTCGGGTTTTGAACGCAGGACTTTTACTTGTGGAGTAGTTTCACAGCGTGTATTAGCGCGTTATTAAAAAGACCTGAGCACTACTCCCACCACCGGCTGGAACCCGAATACAACGGAGTCATTTATTTATTAATACATTTCAACCCAAAAAAAAAAAAAAAAACACATCAAACCCGCGTTAGAAGCCAAGCGGTGAACTGACAGACGGCTTCATCCAGTCAAAGGGGATCCGCGCCGCGGATGACCTCAGAGGGGTCAGTGCTTAACGCACATCTGTACACATGTGAGCATTTGGGAGTGTGTGTGTGTGTGTTGTGTGTTGTGTGTGTGTGGGTGGGTGGTGAGTGTTTGCAAGCTGATATCATGTGTCTGCACATGTGTGTGTGAGAGAGTTTGTAAGCTGATATCAGCGACCTGAACTCTGGCAGTGTGAAGGATAGACTCACAGGTACACATGGGGCTACTGTGGTTTTACTCGCTGCAAGTGTTTGATGTTATAGGCCCACGCGTGTGTGTGCGCGCGCGTGCGTGTGTGTGTGTGTGTGCGTGTGTGTGTGTGGGTGTGTGTGTGTGTGTGGGTGAGGTGATAATGAAACAACTGGAATCCTGTTTGCCAGGCTCCCCTCCGGTCATTTTCCATCACGTCTGGTGAACGAGGTGCACTTTGACCCCGTCCATGTTCAAAGCCGCCCTAAACACACACACACACACACACACACACGCACACACACACGCACACACACGCACGCACACAACGCACCGATGTACGTTGGCTGTAAACAAAACATTTATTTCCTCAGTGGGTCTGATTAGCATAGCAGCGAGATGAGTCCACAGGATGAGGAGAGACGTGAGGTGGAGGAGGGGACGGGGTGGTGATGGAGAGGTGGATGTGATCGAGGCTTCGGGGCACACAAGGATTTGGACGGAAGTCGTCTCACTTTCAAGTCATTAAAATGCTGCTCCATAAATGAGACCGGAAAACAAGAGCGACATAAAGCAGAAGAAGCAGTCCCCACCCCACCCCACCCCCCCCCCAAAAAACAAAATTGAAACAAATAAGTAATAAGGGATTTGAATTATAACAGAGCATTGCCATCATCTTCACTCGGCCTTCATTTAGATCTCAACTCACCTGTTTCGTCACGGCAACCGACACGATTGTGCCACTATAAAAAAATGTCCCCTTGCAGGATTAATAAAGTATCTATCTACTATCGCTTTGCCAAAATCTCTCTGCAGAAATATTTACCCCTGGCAAAGTCCTCCCAGCCTCTCCTGTGGGTCCCGCTGCAGTCTGTGTCTCCATGACCACATCTTGCCACGATGACACACACACAGAGTCACTGTAGCGGCTTGTAATGATCTTCAGGGACTACTGTACTGCAGTTTTAGGATTTATTTACACGGATATCTCCAAAACATTATTTATTATAAGAAAAACTTCTTTCCAGTTCAACTTTCACATCAACCCAGTCGGCAGATTTTTTTTTTTTGGCAATGTACGTTTCTGCTAACCGCGGGATAAGTTGAATGACGACGTTTCTGAACCAAATATATGTTTCATAAATATGTTTCATATCAAGCTCGCAGTTACGCACACTGCAACGTGGTTATTGTTGTGAAACGATTGGTTATGTTAGGCAACTAAACGACTTGGTTATGGCTGGAAAAAAAGAAATTGTTTTGAGTTGATTGAGTAAATAACGTAACGACGTAAAGTAACGCAACAAAGTAACGCAACAAAGTAACGCAACAAAGTATCGCAACAAAGTATCGCAACAAAGTATCGCAACAAAGTAAGGCAACAAAGTAAGGCAACAAAGTATCGCAACAAAGTACGCAACAAAGTACGCAACAAACAAATACAACAAATACGAACAAAAAGGCAACAAAGTAACGCAACAAAGTAACGCAACAAGTACGCAACAAAGTACGCAACAAGTACGCAACAAAGTATGCAACAAAGTAGCAACAAAGTAAGAACAAAGTACCAACAAAGTATCGCAACAAAGTAACGCAACATTGTAACAAATTAACGTAACAAATTAACGTAACAAATTAACGTACAATGAACGTAAAAGTTGAACGCAACATGAAACATAACGTTTCAAACATAACAACATAACTACTGTTAACATTTACTCCATATAGTTTGACACTTGCTCTGACCGAATGCAAAAACAACGATATTAAAACGTATCATTTTTTTGCGGAAATGTACAATGCCAACGCTTTATGGTGGCGACTGGGCTGCTCACATACCAGCTGTAATGCAAATAACTGAAATATAACACAGATTGATAATTAACGTTTCAGTTTTTTCCGACAAATCATGTCTCGTCTCTTGATCCAATACATACAATGTAAAAAAAAATAATTAAAATAAAACCGCGCCACCACTTTAACTGTTTATTTATACACTGAAATATTAATTGTTATCATCATTCAGACAAACAGTGGTGTATGTTTTCCTCCATGAAACCAGACTTTGTTAAAAAAAAAAATAAAAAAAAAACTCTTCACAACTGTTCTCAAAGTAACTTTCATGTTTTATTTTCAACGAAGTTTTTCAGATTAGAAAGCATCCAATCTTGGTGGAAAAAAAAATATATATATACATTTGGGACACTTTCAGCTGCAGTGTGACCACAGCCGACCAACACAGAGCGAGCAATTTGTGTGACGGAGGAAGCGATAAGCAGCGAAAATACCGGAGGAGCTAAAAACGGAGAGAGGAGGAGGAGGAGGAGGAGGAGGAGGAGGATGAGAGGCAGGTCAGGGCAGGGTGAGGAGGAGGAAGGCTGCGAAGGTCAAAGAAAATGAGAGGGAGCGATGGAGGAAGCGAAGACAGACCACCGCCGCGGCCCACCCACACGGCACTGACTCCACACACTCTGTGGTCAGAGGGTCACCTGCAGTTCACGTTGACCATAACAACACCCCTGAGAAAGAGAGCGAGAGAGAGAGAGAGAGGGGTTACAGGACGTTGGTATCAGGAGGGAAGGAAGAGAGGAAGGAGCAGATGGAGGGAGGAGACGAGGGAGAGGTGGGAAAGCAAAGCAATAATTTAAGGTTGCGGCGAGAGAGAGAGAGAGAGAGAGAGAGAGAGAGAGAGAGGGATCGGTCGGAGCGGGTTTTCAGTCGAACTTCTGCCGACGCTGCAGGTTCGCACCAAGGTCACGGAGCTTAACACACACATACTTACATTTTAATCCCCTTACTCTCTCTCTCTCTGACTGTACAATATATACTCGGGGAACATACCTTGAACACGCACACACACACACACACACACACACACACACACACACACACACACACACACACACACACACACAGCTGCATCAATGGTGTGTCTTGGCCAAAAAACACATAACCAACAAAACCAAAATGAACGATCGTAACATTAAGAGTTTAACCTTGAAGATAATTTACCGATAAATATCCCTGCAGTTCTAGGAGTTGCAAACCTCTGATTGGTTGGGGTAGTGTGCATTATTTTCAGATAACCGCACAGCTGTGACGTAGCGGCGTCACAGAGGTTGAAGGCTTGTTCCCCAAAGCTGTTCCTTGACATTGATTTACTGTCAGAATTTAACTTTTTTTTTTTTTACCACGTACAAAAAAGAAAAGCGAAAGAAAACAATCCGGGAAGGAGGAGCGTGATGCGTCGCGATACGAGGCTGATGTGAAACGTCGGCATTCAACGTATGCCGTGGTTTGTAGAAATGTACAATGCCAACACAATTACTTTTCATGAGACATAAAGAAATACTCTTCACTCATCATAATTGCAGTTTTATTGATAATATTGACATAATGCAGTGCACACAGTATTGCTTTGTGTAGATATGGGTTCAGATACATGTTTGGTTTTGGAACACATTCAGTCAGTTTCTCCCAGAAAACATGAAAATATCATCAACACTGTGAGTCATGTTTAACCACCTTTTACAATTACCACGACAGAGTGCGTCATGTTACCGCTCTGCAGCGTGCATCCTGTAAAGCATTCTGTTTTATCAACATTATTAACAGAAATATTGAGCTTTTTGTCTTTCTTTCTGCTTTTGTAATTCAGTGCAAGTCTAAAATTAAGGCTTTACGAATAGCAAACATGCATTTTTTTTGCACATATAAATCGGAATTGTCTTTAATTCAGAGGGACTACATTTTCTCATCCACTGAAGAAAAAAAAAATAGTTTGACATTTTGTGAAATATACCTATCCTGATTATTTTTTTTTTTACCTTTGGACAGAGTCACGCTAACTGTTTCCACCTGTTCCCAGTCTTCATGCTAAGCTAAGCTAACAGGAGCAGAATATTTAGGAAAGTGGCATCGATCTTCGATCTAACGTTCTGAAATACGGCGAATTAGCATCTTTTACAAAATGTCAAACTATTCCTTTAAAGAGTAATTTACACGATTCAAACGTCTGAACTTCACTGAGACAAAACAAGCTTCATAAAGGCAACTGGAAGTCATAGCTAATAAAAAAAAACAAAAAAAAAACAACGTTTTGGTTGTTAGTGGTCTCTCTGCTGAGGCACGAGTTAGTGTTACCGTATGGAAACAAAGCTGAAGGCTAAAGGCACGTTGCATTTACTGACAGGACAAACATCGGGAAAATACAGTCCCGAGTTAATGTTTTGAAGACAAACTTTGCGGTGTGAAGGCATCTTGAACTAGCAATAAAATAATCGAGACCAATTTTTAACACAAAAAAAAAAAAAAAAGCGGGACGTTTTTCGATGTTGAGGCTCGTGGATTTACATCAGACATTTAAAGCTCTTTTAAATATATGACGGCTATGTCTAGATACTAACATAAGTAATGCAAAAAAAAAAAAAAAAAAAACATTTTCCAGGCAAACATCCCGACACAATTCGTCCTCTTCTTCACAGATATCTGGTGCGTTCAGTCATTTGGCTTTCATTTAAGTGCAGCGTGCAAATGTCGAGACGAACCATTTTCAATTCAAACCGTCCCCTAACTGTATCATCTGAAGTGAAGAAGAAGAAACCTACGATTTATTTCTTTTGCCTTGTATCTGAAAAAACTGACAAAATCAGGTGGTGACATTAAAAACCTCAAGGTCAGTTTTCTTTCAATGTAAACACTTTTTTTTTTTTTCTTCCTTTTTTTAACCTGAACCAAAGGATGCCAAACAAGAAAAAAAAAAAAAAAAAAAAAAACATTACCCAACAACAGCTGAATACCTGAAGTAACTAACACCGATAATACTGATGGCACAACGCAAGCAAGAGGGTATCAAACGCTTCCCACAAGAACTAGTTCTAAAGTTTACGGGCACGAGGAGACAAATGACACCCGATAGCGAGCGGGTGCCTCATTAAAAGCAACTGGATGAGAGTCTGGACCGGTGCTCGCATTCAGACGTTTTTGCGATGTGATTTTCAAAAGGTTAATCACTGTGATATATGCCGAGGCTAGCGGAGCCGCTAACCCCTCTCTGACCTGGGAGGGCGACCAAAAAAAAAAAAAAAAAAGAACTCTGTCCAACAAAATGAGCTGCTTGTGAGTCCGTGTGACTTTTGTTTACAAGGCCTGGTCGGCTCGTAATCGGTTGGTGTGAACGCAGAAGAAATATATAAAAAAAAAAAAAAAAATGAACCCAAAAAAGGGGGACAAAAGTCAACTTTTCCACTCCGGTGCGGAACCAAAGAAAACGAACCGAACACGTGATCGCGGCCAAACTTTGAGATTTAGAAGAAAGAAAGAAAGAAAAAAAAAAAAAAATGAGAAGACGCGGAAAATAAATAAGAGAAGAAGAGAGTGGAGGTCAATATTGTGTGTGTGTGTGTGTGTAGTTTTCATAACTCAATGAGATGCAGGAGGACACTAAGAGGATTATAATGAAGGGGAGGAAAGAGCAAAGGGGAGGGGGGGAAGAAAAGGAGGTGAAAGAAGTGTAGAAGGAGAAGCAAGAAGGAGGGGAAGTACGGAAATATTTTTTTTCAGCAGGACAAGGAAGTTAGGAAGATGCAAAGGAAATAGGGAAGAGGAGATGAGGGAAGATGGAGGATGAAGAACAGGGGGGGGTGCATAATGAGATAAAAGGGGACGCAAAGAGAAGGAAGAAGAGAGGATAAGAAGAAGAGGAGGATAAAAAAAGGAGAGAAGGAGAACAGGAGGGAAATGAGGAAGAGGAGAAGGAGAAAGACGGGGGAGAAGAGGAGGAAGAGCAGGTGGAAAAGTAAAGAGGAAGAAGGAACGTGAAGGGAAGGGAATAAGGAAGAGGATGAAGCAAAGGAGAAAGAGGAGAAGAAGGAAGCACGATACTTTTCCAATGATACATCTTTGATTTCTGATTGCACCTGAAGGCAGCACAGGTCCCGACCATGTATCCTGTAAAGACGATTCAAAGAGAATCTTTCTCGCAGGTTCTTCCTCACAAAGACGAAGACTTTTTAGAGCTAAAAGTTTGACGGCTTGAAGCTGCTCAGTCACCGCTGCCTGACCCGAATCTGCAGCAGCGCCTCCGCCGCCGCCGCCGGGGAAAACAGCAGGCGGTAAAAAGATCAGGCAACAACATCACAATCTTTGATTCCGTTTCCGCTTTTTTTTTTTTTTTTTTTTTAAACATGGCGGCGATTTTTTTGGTGCGACAAGGCTTTTTACCCTCCCTCTTCTCCGCGTGGGGCGCAGAGGGGAGGGAGGGAGGGAGGGAGGGAGGAAAGGAGGGAGGGATGAAAGAGGCGTCGGCGGGACGGAGAGGACGCCGGCGACACATGCTGAGATCTGACAGCGACTTTTGGTAATGCATCCAGTACAGTGTGGAGAGACCGTGAAGGCACGAATGGAAACACACACACACACACACACACACACACACACACACACACACACACACACACTGATGTCAGAGGCGTTCGTGAACCTCGGGCTCTATTGCTAATCGGGTCTATCTGTACAAAAGAGAATCAACTTAT
>JACSYO010001985.1:285000-365000 GCA_016806645.1 Ophiodon elongatus | reverse complement strand
GTCAAAGCATGACGCTTTTAGGAAACACGTCTTAAGCTAAAGTAGTTGGAAAGATGGATATCACTTAAAGGATGCCAATTTTCCTTCCTGACTAATGACTGAGTGTGTTATGAGTGAATAATGGCCGATCCTGTGGTGAAGGGTAGTTAGTAGAGTTTTGATCCTCGTTGACATTAAGTACGGAGGGATTGCGGGTTGATGAATGGCCGAGCGGAGACTAGATGTCCACTGGAAGTGTTTTTCCAGAGAGCTCGACAGTGTGGCAGTATAGGAAAACGGCTCGCGTCTGACCCTCGCACACCGTGCAGGAAGATTAACAGTCGGCGGTCCGCGCTGACGAGCTGGAGACAGGCAGGAATGGGAGCAATGCTTTGAGGTGGCCACACACCCGCATGACTGTACGAGGTGAATAAACTCCAGACCGAGAGAAGAAACGCTGCAGCGGAGCGAGATGGTGACAGACAGGAAGAGATCTGGATTCCTCATCCTCCTCCTCCTCCTCCTCCTCCTCCTCCTCTTCCTCTCGCACCGCAGACGGTTGCTCGGTCTACAGACCGTCACCCTCCCTTCTCTAGCGACGGTGAAATGAAGCAGGAGGAGGAGGAGGAGGAGGATGTGGAAGGGGGAGGAGGTGGGGGAGTGAAAGAGGAGAGGAGTTATTTCAGGGGACGGGGGCCGGGCCAGCGTCAGGGGTGAAGGAAAGGCAGAATTTTGACAGCTTGACTTCTCGAGAAGCAAAAATAAAAATCGGCCCTTCCTCTCTCTGAAATGTGCCAACACAGTGGAAATGGAAGAGCGTTAATTCAAAAGATAAATGTTATCGCAGTAGTTCGTCTGTACGCACATGTGGCGGCCTGGATGGATTTACCGCCTGAGCATCGGCCAGAGAGTGAGGAAAAACTCTTTAAACGTCAGGCCCGAAATGAATTAAGTGTATTTGTACAACCAGAAGGGTTGTACGTTTGTGTCGGGATTACTTAGACAGTCAGCTTTTAAAGAGAGCGATGCACCTGAATCCCTTCTGTTGCTCCAGTCGGTCTGAATGTGATGAGGAAATAAAAGCAAAGTGCCATCATCTTGGGTACGTTTTAGTTAAAGGTTTGACTGGACGGTTCCAAAAGATTGTGCTTTGAAGATATTTCTATGGGAAATACTGTCAATAAATACATTTTATTAGCCATGTTTTGTGTTTTTGTATCATGAAAAGCGGCATTTAAAGCTAAAGATCAGATGAAAGAAGTGTGTAGGAATATGATTTTCTCTGCTTTGTTTAAAGGTCCAAACGTGAGGAATCAGAATAAAAAAATAAGAAGGCGACACTAAACCCATATAACCAGTGTAAACACACACACACACACACACACACACACACACAGCCATGTGTTTTACCGAGGTAGTCGTCGAAGGAGAACTTGTCGTTGTCCCAGATCTGGATGGTCAGTTTAGGAGCCACTTTAGTCTCGGCTTTATCCACACTCCAGAAATGTTCCTGCAGACACACACAGAGAGACCAGAGAGGAATAAAAAGACTATAACCGTAATTTTTCCCAATAACTTCTGCCTTTCTACGCGCGTATACAGTCACTCCACATGTGTTTCTAAAGCCATAACATTTATTATAAAGTCAAAATAACATTTTAGTTCTGAAGGAGAAGCAGATTTCATACGCTGTGGATTTACAGGCAGTCTGAGGATATCTTGTGCAGAAAAGAAAATTATAGAAACAATTTAAGGCGGTAAAACCAGAAAGAATATTTGTCTTGGAAGCCTTTACTTTCATTCCTGATATAATCAGTTTAATTATATTTGTTATGTCATGTCTCGTCTAGGGATGAATGGTGATGTAGGCTTCTAAAGCCCTTTGTAAACTGAATTGACCTTCATTGTAGCTCAAGTTGTTCCAATTTAACCAAAGTTTTAACCCTCAACCTTCAACAAATATGTTGTACTAAACTTAAGCTCAAAAGAGTGTTAATGTTACTTAAATGCGAGTTCATTTTTTTTTTTTTTTTTTATCACAACTCTGTTTTCTAAAGCTTCTTCTGAAACCATCAGCTCATCTCTTCTCTTATGTCTCCACTTTGGTGCTACGATACGATAGTAAATAATGATTTTTTATTAAAAAAAACTTGAAATAAAACTGTGCTGGATGACGAGACAGAAGAAGAGAGACATGACGGGAGGCTCCTTTCAGTTCAGAGCAGCACTCCATCGACACATCTCTCACCACATCACAACTTCCACACCGGTGCACTTTCTACACACACACACACACACACTCGTCTGTGTGTGTGTGTGTGTGTGTGTGTGTGCATTATACCTATTATCGCCTCTGGTAAATTCCCACTAAACTGCCAGACAGTATCTGATCCTGTCTCACCTTTGTGCTAATGGGCTGGTGCACGCTGAGTTTCCTCCCGTTCTCTTTCCATTCCCTCACTCGCTCTTTTTTATCTGTGCGTGTGACACTTTGGCTGTTGTTATGTTGATAAAATAAAATAATATATATATATATATATATATATGGCTTTTCACACCTGAAATAAATATCGGTCCCCTGTGATACGCAGCAAATGTCAATACGTCACTGTAATACTCGAGGTGAGGGAGATTTTCCGCGAACTAAAAGCTGCAGTTGCCAACTTCACACACAGTGTTCTGGATCTTTATAGACTTTAGTACGAAAGCGGACAGGTGATGATCGATTTAAAGTGAGGAGAGAGCGGCTTTAGGAAAGGCTTCGAAAAGTGAGTTTTCTTCTTCTTTTTACAGAGTAATGAATCCCCACATGCCGATTTCCTACTCGAGTCGTATCCAGGAGACATCCGGATCAGGTTCTCAAAACCACTTCAACTGTCCGTTGGAGTTAGGGGGCCTTACTGGATCTGATCCTGGATTCTATAAACTGTGGATCCTCTCAAAGGGATTTTGATTATAAGACATATTTATATTCATGGAACAATAATTTGTTGTAGTTACGTTGACGTTCATTTTCCTTTTTGTAGGGCCGTCTGGGAGTGGGCGGGGCTTCATAGATAGGTTTTAGTGTCTCGATGCAAAGAGTGACGATGTCACGTAACGATGTCTCGTCACGATGTCATGTCACGATGTCACGTCACCATGTCACGTGACGATGTCACGTCACGATGTCACGTCACAATGTCATGATGTCACGATGTCACGTCACAATGTCACGATGTCATGATGTCACGATGTCACGTCACGATGTTACGTCACCATGTCACGATGTCACGATGTTACGTCACGATGTCACGATGTCACGATGTCTCGTCACGATGTCACGATGTCATGTCACGATGTCACATCACCATGTCACGTGACGATGTCACGATGTCACGTCACGATGTCACGTCACGATGTCACGTCATGATGTCACGATGTCTCGTGACGATGTCACGATATGATGTCTCGTTACGATGTCACAATGTCACGTTACCTAACCAATCGTTAGCGTTTCTGCCATACTTAAGTTTGGTTAAAAAACGTCACCATTCCACATATCCCATTGTTTTGAGAAACGTGCAATGACAACATTGTTTCCGGCAACATTGTTTTTTTGTTTTTTTATTTCCATCAAATTGTTGCTGTCAATAATGTGCATTAACAATAATGTGTACTGAATTCTTGGTGATCGACACATCTATAGATGTACATACAGATGGTCGATGTGATTCTCTGATAAACGTATTGTTTGATAGAGGTGTGACAGGCCGATGATGTGACAGACGTCCACAGATGGAAATATTGTAACTTCAGGTGAGAAATCAAGTGAAACAACACTACAGGCTCTGCAGCGCTCTCCGTCATGGCTTGTCCTTTGGATAAACCCGAGAATTTAACCTCACAATTCAGACTTTTTTCCTCAGACGTTTGTGACTCAGTCTCTCCTGATCTTCCTCTGAACGCGATGCTCAAAATGTCAGCGATGCTTGGCTTTGAAAAGAAAAAGGGCAAATATGACTTTTAGCGGTGCAAACACAGTGTAATGTTTCGCTCAACGATACTTCTGATATTTGCAAAAAGAAAAGAGAAAAACCTGCTCTCTGTGTCTGTACGTTTAAATGACTCCTCTCTGCTGCCAGTGTTATGACTTCACACTCACTCTCTAAATCAGAGTCTAAATCCACATCATGCTCTCACACTTCATAACAACACACACAAACACTGAGAGTAAACACACTACACCCTGTGTGTGTGTGTGTGTGGGTGTGTGGGTGTGTGTGTGTGTGTGTGTCTGACTTTATCCAGACTGTCTAAGTACATTAAGTTATCACTCCACAACTGTCAAATGCAGGGGTGGGACGCTGTACACGAGTGTGTGTGTGACTCTGTGTGTGTGTGTGTGTGTCTGTGTGTGTGTGTGTGTGTGACTGGTCTCTGCAATATCTAACAGCATCAATCAACTTCCTTTTTGTTGCCAGACTGCTAAGTACAGAGTCTTGTTCAGTCTTCTCCCTCATTTCCTCCAACCCTCTTCCCCCCCCTCTCTCTTCACATGAACTCTATTAGGTCTTATTATTGACAAAGCTGAATTAAATACCGTTTTATTACAAACATTTTAATAAGAAAAACTAGCAATCAGAAGAAAACACTTATCTTACACACTTATAAACATATTATTTTTCTCTCAGGTTATTTGTGGCGTTGGCTGATGGCTGTGTAATAAAATATATTTCACTCAATCCTAGTAGCTGCATCGCATAATTAAACATATATGTCATGAGAAAATAACAAATGTGAATTTAAAACAAGTTTAAAAATGTGAGAATGTTTTCTGGAATTATTTGCAACTGAAAGTGAGAGTCCAGTTTCATCTCTTTCTTTATCATTTACATGTTTAGTGATACAAGGCCTGTTTGAATGGCAGTGTGCAGTGAAATCGTTTGGTTTGTCCGTTCTGGGATACCGTAGCAACGAAAGTTAAAACACAGCGATTCTCAGTTTCAGGTGGTTATACATGAATGAAACCATAGTTATGAATATTATATTTCTGCTAATAGATCTTCCATAAATGCTACACTCTGGCCCTTTAAGGACAGATTTATTAATTCTTTTTGGCATATGGACTACTTCTTGTTTATTGTACTTTAAATCTGCTACAGTCAGCATTTTTAAATTAACAATAGATCAACTCGTTTTTTTTTCCTCACATCTTTTAGCTCAGTGTTTTGATTCAACAACCTGCAGCTTTTCTGTTTGGTCCACTCTCACGCCCGAAAAGAATCGATGCACTTATGCAGACGAGTGGCAGGCCGGTGGAGGACAAGAACATTCATCAGCTTATTGTTTGCACAAAATGTACGGGGACACTGCCGGTGTTACGTCCAAGATCGCATCCAATCCACACTCACTGCCCTCACTTCACCAGGCAAATAAACTGTTCAGTATAAATAAATAGAAAACAACCCTGAAATTACTTCAGTTTCACAAATTTATATATACACACATTTATATATATATATATATATATATATATATATATATTTCATACATGTATATATACATATATATATATATATATATATATATATATATATATATATAACATATATATGTATATATATATATATACATGTATATACATATATATGTATGTACATATATATATATAGACACATTATATATATATATATATATATACATACATGTATATATACATATATATACACATATATATATATATATATATACATATATATACATATATATGTATATATATATATATATATATATATATACATGTATATATATACATATATATGTATGTACATATATATATATAGACACATATATATGCGTATATATATAAATGTGTATATATATATATATATATATATATATATATATATATATATATGTGTGTATGAAAAGTCAAAAGGTTTTCTGAGCTGCACTAAAGATGGTGTTGCTGATCAGCCCCTGTGACTCAGTGATTATATCACCAACCGCTGGGGTTTCTGGCTTCATGAACTCAATTTCTGGCTCCAGCTCTGCTTTGGCGTGAGAGCTCTCCACCCCAGCACAGCTTTAAAAGAAATAATAATAATAATAATAATTTAAAACTCCCTCTCGTCTTTTCCGGCTGCTCGCTGATTGAGAACGCTGCTCCGAGCGAGCGAAACGCCGTCGTAAAACATGTCGGCTGCAGACGGCTGAAGAGGGTCGCCGCGCGCGCCAAGTAAAGCAAATGACAGCCGTGTTGTTATTCCAGTTTTTCGGCGCGGTGTTATTCCAGCGCGCTTCGCTGGATGTTTCTGTTGAGTCTCAGAGATTCAACAGCATCTGATTCACTCCTCATTCTTGTAAAAAAAAATGTCCCTTTTATTATTCTTGTTAATTGGGGACCAACGCAAATTAGTCAAGGACGCAGGGGATTTACGATGAATTGATTAATCAGTTTCAACCAGGTTAAATAAAACCACAGGAAACAAGAAGAATACAGAGAACATATTAGAAATGTCACAAAATAACACAGTCACAGGTTATATAACAAAAGAATGGTTCCTACTGAAGACATATAGCTTTACAAATATTAATTTTTTGAATCTGTATTACTTAATTATTCCCTAAAATATTTATTTTTTTAATCTGTATTACTTAATTATTCCCTAAAACAGCAGGCCATTGTAGTTTTTAATCAAACGTTACTCAAAACAGGAGGAAATAGCGAATCTGTTGGGGCCTATTTTCAGCGGCGGATTAATCCACATTTAGTGCTCTAGTGAGGATTTGTGGCAGCACGACGGTGTATGTGGCTGTATTGATTGAACTCTCCAACACAGAGGGAAAGAAATACATCATAAACTCAAGTTATTGAGGTTCCTTAATATTCGTATAAATTAACTTCTCTGCTCTCTGACAGATGACAGACTTTCTCTCACCTTCCTGTCGACGACGCAGAGCTGCTCCGCAGGTAAATAGTGGAAGGGGAACAGGAACCTGAAGTTGAAGTTTCCCTCTCCGCCCAGCGAGCGGTAGTGGACGTCGGTCTTCTGCTTGTTGTGCTCGTGACCGTCGAGCCAGCTGAGAGGGGTTTCACAATCATATTACTCCTCCTCTGATTCAATTGCTACGCTGGTGAGATCGGAAATATTCATTTCTCGAAACGAGAACGAAAACGAAAATGAAGAATGTCACCTTCTGACGTAGATGTCGCTCATCTTCTCCCCGCTGACGCTGACGTCGTCCAGGAGGACGTCGCTGGTGTTCCAGATGACGCAACGCAGGAAGAACCTGGACGAGAACCAAAACCATCGACGTGTTCATCGGTGCAGGGATCACAGTTCGTTTGAATGATGTCATTATTATGCGACTGAGAAAATTATAAATTGACTGGCTGAACAATTGATTGACGGATTGTAAGACAGTGAAAGACTGATTCTGGATTGATTGATTGATTGATTGACAGACTTATTAACTGACGTACTAATTGACCGACCAACTGATTGACTGACTGATTGAAAAGTAATTGACTGATTGATATACTGAATGACTGATTGCTTGACATCTTGATTGATAAATTGATTGACAGACCATCTAACCAAATTATTTATGCACTGATTGATTGATTGACTGATTGACATTCTAATTAATTGCCTGACTGACGGATCAACATACTGACTGACTGACTGACTGACTGACTAAAGGACGACTGATTGACTGACTGATCAGAGTGTGCATGTCTTAACGTGCGTGCTCTTACTTCTTCGCCTTGCGTGGCGTGACGTTGAACGGGGGTCCGGGGGGTCCCAGGGATTTGGGGAACAGGTCCACCCACATCATCAGCCGCCCCTGACGGACAGCGCCAGCGACCAATCAGAAGACGGACATGGAAACGGACAAGGAACAACCAGAGAGAAGCGAACGATGTAGAAAACGCTTGACAGCAGATGGCGTTTGAGTTCTGTTATGATCATAACGAGTGGTACCTGCTCGATGTCAGGCTGCAGTGGGCTGTACAGGGGTCTGGTCTCCACATGTTCTGGTACAAATCCCAGCTTCCTCAAGATGAGGAGGGACAGTTGCTCCTTCATTGGACCGAGGTGACGTTTGGACACGTTTTTGTCTTCTACAAACACACACACACACACACACACACACACGCGCGCACACACACACACACACACACACGCACACACAGATGGGGGTTTAAGGCCACAGTGCTCCTTAAATGACTCTTAAAGCCCTCTGAGTGGAGAATGGAAACACAGAACACTGGGTGGACTGGGAGGAGAGCAGTTCACAGAGGAATTATTCATTATTCATACACTCACACTCTTAAGCCGTTCATTGGTCTCTGCATTACAAATGAATGAGGAAAATATGTGGCGCTTCCAACCAAAATATCCAACTAACGTCAAAAGTTTATGACTGTAAACTCAGAGTCACCTCGACTCCGAGAGGAGAGGAGAGGAGAGGAGAGGAGAGGAGAGGAGAGGAGAGGAGAGGAGAGGAGATAAAGAAGGAGAGGAGATAAAGAAGGAGAGGAAGGGAGCAGGGTACAAAGGACCAGAGTGGAGACAAAGGAGGAGAGGAGGAGAGGAAGGAAAGACTGAGGAGAGGAAGCAAGGGGACAAATAAGAGGACAGGGAAGGAGGAGACAAAGGAGGAGAGGAGAGGAGGAAAAGACTAGGAGAGAAGAAGAGAGGAGAGGGGAGAAGACCAAGGTGGAGAGGAGAATAGGGAACTAAAGATCAGAGTTAAAGAGGAGACAAGGGGGGAGCAAGGGGACAAATAAGGAGAGAAAATGGGGATGTGAGGAGAAGACAAAGGAGGAGAGGAGAGAAGAAGAGATGGGGATGGGGGGAGAGGTGAGACAGAGGAGGAGTGGAGAGGAGACAAAAGAGGAAAGGAGAGGGGATGAGGAGACAAAGGAAGAGAGGAGAGAACAGGAGAGTGACGAGTAGCGAAGAGAAGAGTAGGAAACCAAAGCGTAGAGGGCAAAGGGAGCAAAGCGAGTGAAGGAGAGATGTAAGAAACAAAATGAAGAAAAAAAAACACCAGTAAGAAAAAAAGGAAGTGATAGGAAGGAGGAGTGAGGAGAGAAGGAAGGAAAGAAGAAGGAAGGAGACCAAACTAAAAAGTAAGAAAGAGAGGAAAGAAACCAGAGGAGTGAAGAATGACCCCAAAAGAGAAAGAAGGGAACGAGGTAAAAAGCGAAAGAGTAGAAAACTAAAAAAAACTAAAATCAGAGAGGAAGAGGAGCGCGGCCTCTCGGCCAATTAGCAACCACTTTTGACGGACAGCAGGCTGACGCACGGTAACCGCGGCAACTGTGGAAAGAGAACGCGGCCGGCGCTCCTCGCTAACCTAGAGACGACCACGATGTTGACGTTGGCTTGGACACACACACCTACACACACACACACGCACGCACACACACACACACACACACACACACACACACACACACACACACACACACACACACACACACACACACACACACACACACACACACACACACAGAGTTGTACCATAAATCACCAAAACGACAACCATGACCTTCATCGCAGCAGCCATGGAACATATGTGTGTGTGTATGTGTGTGTGTGTAGGTGTGTGTGTGTGTGTAGGTGTGTGTGTGTGTGTGTGTGTGTGTGTGTGTGAGTGTGTGTAGGAGTGAAAACGAATCTTGAATATTTATCTCATTGCTGCGCTCTTCAGGTGGTCCTGTGGTTTAACCCCCCCGCCCCCCCCTCTATATCCTCCTTTCCTCCCCCCATCATCTCTCCCCCTCCTGCTACCAAGTTCTGCAGTTTAGTAGCAGTGGAGAAGATGGAGGACGGGTGGAGGTCGATAAAGACTTGGAGAGAGGCGATGGGGAAAAGATGGAGTGAAAACAGTAGAGAAGGAGAGCCATAAGGAGTTAGGAAGTGTAAAGGAAAGGAAAAGCAACAATAGAGGTGTGGGGGGAGAGGGGGTGGAGGAGAAAACAGGAAGGAGAAATGTAGGAAGAAAGAAGGAAAGGAAGGAAAGAGGAGAGAAGCAGGTTGAGAAAGGAAAGAAGTAGAGGAAAAGGAGGAGCAGGTAGACAAAATATAGAAGGAAAGGAGGGTCATAAGGAAGGACGGTGGGATGGAGAAAGGAAGATTCAGATGAATTAATTGCAAATATGTTTGTTATGTACGCATCACTAAAGCACATTATGAACCTTAAGGTGACACCGGCCTTATCATCTAATCGTCACACCCCATCTCGAAGAGCAGGGCTCCAAGTTCCCCCCTCATGTAGTTGGGGTCAAACCTTCTATAGTGTAGATCCTATGGACCGTTGTCGAGATCATACAATGATCATGTGAATCCCAATAAACGTGACTTCATATCGCCTGATATCGAGAGAAAAAGAAAGAGAAAAGAAGGATAAAGTGTGAAGGAGAGGGAAACGTGGAGGGGAGCAGCCGGGTCAAAATGTTGAGAGAGAGAAAAGCGATGGGTGGAGTTCAGTGCAGAGTGATTTATTTGCTGTGAATTTACTGAAGTGGATGATATAAATGTGTGTATTTCCATTAAAGTGGCTCTTTTTTAATGGTGGAAGGTCTGATGGAGTCAATCAGTAATGAACTGAAGGGCGTGTGTTTCGGTGTGTGTTTCGGTGTGTGTGTGTGTGTGTGTGTGTGTTCAGTGGCGCCAATGATGCCCTAATCAAACCACCCTGCTAGCTTCCCAGCCTTTCACTTGACTCTCTCAACAACACGTTTTTGTCTTCTACAAACACACACACACACACACACACACACACCGTAGTTACACAAGGGGAAACTTGTAAAGATGGCTGCTAGACGCTAGCTAGCTAACATGAAAGTAGAATCACGTTCATTTGTATTCAGTTTTAATACAATTAAAGGAGAAAACAAGCCGGAAGATTTCTTTTGGTGAGTAATCCTATAGTCACATGTTGGCGGTAATGCTCCGGGGCGCATTGGGAGGAATCCTGACCTTACTTTAGCTCACATACAGAATGATGCTTAACTTCGAGGTCCAAAAGTTAGCAAGTGAAAATGTTTCCCGTCTCTGCACAATCCTGGAGTTTGATCTGATGAATATTTCTTTTTTTGGTGCCTTTAAAGTCAAAATTTTTGATGATTTGTGAGCGTCTGCCTCTCACCCAGGTCTGCAGCGGTGTATCGGTCTCCTCTGAAGTGGACTACGTCGTCATGGTAGACGGGCTTCTTCAGGTTTCGGCGCTCACACACTCTGTACAGCAGCTGTCTGGGTGTCATCTGGTCCCGCCACTTGTTGACCCCCGACCTAATGGGCGAGAGACATAGAGAGAGAGTGGGTTGGATAGAGAGAGGGGCAGGAAAAAGAGACTGAAAGGGTTCTCTTTCTTTTACTGTGATATACGATAGTAATACATTCTACTGATTTTTCACAATGAAAAAACACCAGAAAATATATTTTAAGGAAAATTCTAAATCTTTATCCTAAAAAAATAAAAGCATCAACAAGAGGCTGCTCACACGCAGTAGGACTGCGGCAGGCCACACATGGCTCCGTATTTGGACAGGAAGCGGTTCTCCAGGTCGATCACCGTCTCTCCGATCTTCTCGTCTTTGGTCAGCATGTCGTGGTCATACAGCATCACCCGGAGGTCCTTCTCCAGCGGGAGGGAGCAGGTGAACTCGAACATCCTGGAGGGGAAAAGAGGCAGGAACAGAAGGAAAGCAGCCTGAGCTCGGATTTAGGCTTCAAAGGCTTTGTGGTGGCGTCCCAGTAACCACAACTGGTATCTGACGTGACATCACCAGGCTGCAACGTCCGGGTCTGAAAAGTGTAGCCAATGCTGAAGTGCCTTAAAATTGCATTCTCTTTAATGGCCATCAGGGGGCGACTCCTCTTGTTGCAAAAAAAAAAAAGCAGTCTGATTGTATAGAAGTCTATGGGAAAATGACCTTACTTCTCATTTGACATTGTAAACATGAGTTTATGGTCTCAATCGCCAATGTTCATTGATTGAAATCGACCATAAAGCAGAGTATACTTTAGGGGCGGAGCTACCTTGTAATTGACAGGTTGCTACCACAGCGTGGTCTGGGAGTAGTCTGTGTTTTCCTCTTAAAACTTTAGCACTTTCACAGTGTGTTTTCAATTCATGATGTTGAGTTATTTATAACATTTTGGTCACATAAAAAGTGTCTTATTCTGTGTTTGGTTGTACTGAGCTCCATCCTCTCGTCTCACTTCTGGTTGGAAAAAAGCAAGATGGCGACGGCCAAAGTGCCTCGTTGAAGCAATGTGACTCTATGGGGCATTTTGTGACGTGACAAGCCTTTTTTTTGGATGTGACCTGATGTGGCCAAAGAGTGTAATGAGGGAGCGTAATGTTACTCTCAATTCAGTCGTCACCTTTATGTCCAGGGGAAAGAACTTTGAATTTGACCTCCGATGATTGAACTTTAACAAGCGGCATTGACGTTTAATAAAAGGTCCGCAAAATGTCACGTCAATAGGACTGTATCAAGAGCTGCACTGATTGTTCAGCTGATCACAGAGGGCAGTTTTGGCTCTGCCCTCTGTGCTGACACTGGGATTGGTGTGTGTGTAGCGACCCCTACTGGTGTGAAAAGGAAGAGAACGACACAAAGAGGAGACTGAGGAGGGGAAAAGTGATCAGACAGTGACTAAGGTATTTAAAGAGCACGAGATAAATCCGTCAACCTGTTGAACTTAAGCATGCAGTCAATCATGCTCTCCCTGTACACGATGTGATGTCTTCGTGGAAAGGGTTGCCTTAGTTTCAAATCTGAGTAATGCGTTTTGGCTGGAAAGAGCAAATCCATCCCTCATTTTAGATGTTAAATGAGGATAGAAGAGAGTTTTCCTGCAGTGTAGCAGCTTGACTTTCTGTGTTCAAAGTCTCCAACTATAACCACAATCATACGACGGTTAAGCTGAGCGAGAAGCCAAAAAGCTGCAAGGTAACAGGTGGTTTTCTTTGGGTCACTAAAGCACACTGAAATGATGAAGGCCTTAAATTAACAACGTAGCACCTGGTTTTAGCTCGGACATGATCTCCCCCCCATTCTTAAAAAAATGCACCCAAAACCAAATAAATGTGTTTCTCAAGGGGTTTTGATGAAGTGGAGCCTAAAACCACATCACAGATTTACCAGAGCACAAACACAAAATGTTGAGTTGGAGCTGAACCTAAGATGATCATTTTGTAAGTAGAAAAAATAAAGAGAAAGTGGGAGAGGGAGTCAGAGAGATAATCCAAAGGTCCAACAGCCAAAACTGAAACTCCAACCCCATCATTATTTTGTTGCAACCAGAAGTGAGACAAGCGGGTAGAGCTGAAGTACAACCGAATGCTGAATAAGAAATTTTTAGGCGACCAAAATGTTACAATTCACTTTAATCTTTCAAGTGAAAACACACTGTGAAAGGGTTAAAGTTGTAAGAAGAAAACACGGACAACTCCCTGACAAGGTAGCCCCGCCCCTAAAGCATCCCCTGCTTCATGGTCTGTTTGACTCTAAATGGACCATAATTTACCAAATGAACATCATGCTGTATTGAAGAAGACTTGAAACTAGAGATTGAGACATAAACTCACGTTTACAATGTTTACTGAGGGAATAAATCAAAAGAGAAGTAGAGTCATTTTCTCATAGACTACTATACAACCAGAGGAGTCGCCCCCTGGTGGACATTAAAAAGAATGCAGGTTTAGGACACTTCACTAGCTTCACTTTTCAGAACCGTGGGTTGGCACCTGAGTGAAGTCGGCTCCAGACTTTACTGGACTGGTTAAGAGAAAGTGAGAACTCAAAGGGACGTCACATACTTTCCAAGGACAGGGTTCAGTGTACAGGGGATGTAGTTTTCATGGTCGCTGATGGTCTTTTTCCCCAAAGTGATCTTCACGTAGGGGTCACACTGAAAACACAAAATGTTCTGTTCTGACTCATTTGTTCTCTCGTCCCTGACTTTCATTATTAGTAATAATAATCGGATCAATCGTTTCTCTTCTGCCTTCTTACCTTCCCGTTGGTGTCTTTGGGCTGCAGTCCTTCAGCCTGGACGACGTAGACTCGGACCAAACAGTCCTCGATGCCGTTGGGAGGAAGCTTTCTGAACTGTATGGGGGGAGCGGGGTCGGAGGGGTCGTCCGGCAGTGTGTAGATCTTGAACATACCCTGGTTACGGTAAAGAGGGGAAATGAAACATCGCCGTTGCTCATGAAACATGTCTCTGCATCATCCAGACGATTATGATGTCTTGGGGAAGTTGTTGAGTCGTCGTTGTCATGCTTCACTGTGATTGGCTGAGCAGTTTCGCCGCTATAAGACCAGTGATGTGACCCGGACCTTTTGCACCAAAATATCAGGTGAAAATGAATCTTTGAAGACGCCCCGACACACATGTAGAACAAAGCACATGTCGACGCACATGTGCTTTGCTTTCACATTTGTGACATTTGACTTCACTTGACTTCCAAAAGTGGCATGATGTGACTTAAACGTGATGTACAGGACAGAATAGAACAAACAAGCTACTTATGTACTACTTATGCAACGCAATGTCATTTTTAGACTAAATAAATAAGGAAAATGTAACGTACATAACAAAAAAGACCCAAATGGGACAGAAAAAAACTAAATAAAAACTGGTAAGCTGGACAGAATGTAATTGAACTAAAGGCAATACAATGTAATGTAGCGTGCAGCAGTTTATTTTATTTACCTTGAACTCTCCCACCACCGAAGGATCTTCTCCTTCCTCCTGAGTCTTTCCTCTTTGCAGCTTGAAGGTCTGACAGAAATCTGAGAGACCTTCAAAACCCTCGACCTTCTCTAACTCCCGGCCATACACCTGAGGAAGAGGAGGAGAGGGGTTTATCACATTTGATTCCTTTGTTTTTACATGTGTTGGTGGCGTTGTTCAAACAGACACTCAAATAACAAAAGGAGAGGAAGGGAAGGGAAGATGGAAGGAGTGCCAAAGAGGAAAGAACGAGACGTTAGAGAGAGATAGAGAGAGGGGTGAATGAGGGGAGAGGAGATGAGAAAGTATTGGTAACGCTGAGAGTGGGTGAAAAGAAAAGAAAAGAAAGATGAGAGGAAGAGGGAAGGTGGGAGGAATGTAAGAAGAGAAAAGGGGTCGAGCAGATAAGGAAGGATGAGTGTGGATGAGGGTAAAGGAAGGAGGATGAGAAAAAGGAAAGAAGCGAAGGAAATAGCACCATAGCTGAGTACATTGGTGTAATGCCAGTGGTATTGTATTCAAACTTGAGCCAAGAGCTACTCAACAGCATGTTACAGACACACATGTGTACTGTACGTACTGTAGCTGGGCAGGGATGTCTATGTGTCAGAAGCCCAAAATGATCCATTTGTTATCATTAGTGATATTTGTCTACATCAGTCACACACACTTTCCCTCATTCTTTTCCCATCATGGACGTATAGCAGTCTTTGAAAAGGAGGACTCTGTGGTTCACTTCAGCATGAATGGATTACTGATTGGGCCTACCGGGGTCAGCCGGGGCTGACTTACAAGATTTGCTGACAAAAAAAAAAACACAAAACGATCACAACGAGGGTCTAAAGGACCTAAAACGATCACACAACGACTACAAACCACTCAACATGACTACAAAGAGCCACAAACAAACAGTAAATGACCACAAGGAGCTGAAAAACTACCAAAATAGACAAAAAGCAACCACAAAAATGTTACTGAAAACATACACAAAATGATCACAAAAACAAAAACATACCCAAACGTCTATAAATTATGAAATGAATGAAACATGGATGCAAAACAATCACAAAGAAACATAAAAGTAAAAAAAAATGGATGCAAATGGACTACAAACAAACCAAAATGACTACCAAGTTGAATCGAATTGAAAACATAATTTTGCAGAGGAAAAAATATATTTTTCCTATATGATGTACAATTTGTGGTTTTTGAAGGTTGTGCAGAGATACTGGCCTTTCATCTTCCATCTGCTGTCATGTATTTGTAATTAAACAAAGAGGGTTAGTTAGGGAAAGGGGGGGAAGGGGGGTAGATGAGAGGAATGAAAGGTATATGGTCTTAGACTTGGGTGGAGATGGGGTGAAAGAGTTGGAAAAGCAGGGTGAGGATGGAGGGGGAGGAACAAGAGAAAGAGAGAGTGATGAAGGGGGATGATGTAAACGAAAGAGAGGCCTGGAAACAGCGGTTCATTTCACTACGTGAGCACCAAACCCAGTACCAAGGGAGAGGGGAGACGAAGAGAGGGGGTTTAGACAAAGGACCGGGGTTTAGGGTTGATACGTGATACGTACATGCATTCGTCACACAAACTTATTCAAATACATTATTCCTTTAAATCACAATCCCACTTACAGTAAGAGTTTGACATTTTTGGGAAATTCGCTGGCGACGACTGATGCCACTCTCTCATGGCTATCGTAGCTTAGCACAAAGACCGCCAGAAATATTTCATTTTGTTCTACGATATAAAATCCATGAGTAAATACCCCTCTTGTGTATTTTGGAGCTTTTCTGTATCTTATAAAAGGCGGTCGCTAACTAGAAGCTAAATTAGATTAGTAAACGTCGAAAATCGTAAAAGTGGTTTTCATTTGTGAGGATTATCTTTAATGACATCTTCAAGTACCATCAACGTTTGTTTGCCACAGAGCTTATTTTCTGCAATAACCTCAAATCCAACGGACAGTTCTCATTGGCTTTTTGTCGAGGGAACCAACTTCCTGTTAGCCTACAATAATACGTCAACCCTGCAACACCATTTAAAATCAGTAAGGACACCTGCAACTGCAAACAAGGTTCATTATCTCTTTAATGCAAGAAGGTTTTGAATCTAGAAAGTGTGAAAATGGCAATTTACAATATTTGTTTTCACAGGGGGTTGTTTCTTTTTCTCAGTTTTGATATGTTCCCCACAATTCAGCCTTACACTTGGCGACGGGACGTGCCCTCTCAAAATGATACATTTAGTTGGAATGATGTCGGGATGGAGGTGGTGAAATCGGCCTTTTAGTGAAGACAGAAATCAGCTAAATGTTTTTACAAAGGCAATGTTATCCTGCCAGATATTCGGAGTTGTACACGTGTGGCGTAATTTGATGCCTGTCAATTGACCCCGTAGCACAAACTGAAGTGAAATAGATGAATGCATCTTTGTCTCCACGACGCTGGAGGTGAAACGGAAGGATTGAAAAATAATCAAGCTCAATAATCGAACCATGGCTAAGAAAACTAACGACTTTTATTACCTCCTGTCTGCTCATTAGTTCTTAGAAGTTCAACTATCATGAAACAGAAAGCGATTTTGTAATTTTCTATTTGTGTGAAGGTGAAGCTGAGTTTGAGGAGGTTAGAAAGCTGGCATGATGCAAATGAAAGACAAAGTCTGGAAACACTGGCTCACTGGACTACAACAAACACACAATCCTCCCGCACCAAACCCAGTATCAAGGGAGGAAGTGAAAGGAGGGAGGAGGTGAAAAGGGAGGGAGCGAGAGGTGAACCGAGTCATAACAAGGACGGAAACAGCGGCGTCTTCGTGACAGATGAAAATAAAAACCCAAACCAATTTTACTGTCAAGGAATAAAGGAGGGCGAGGAGGGAGATTGAAGGCGGGAGAGAGGAAGAGAGGGGAGGAGAGGAGGGGTGAGGAGAGGAGACGAGAGGGGAGGAGAGGAGAGGAGAGGAGAGGAGAGGAGAGGAGAGGAGAGGAGAGGAGAGGAGAGGGGTGAACCAAGGACAGAGACTTTACTGAAGGTAGAGGTGGAGACTTGGTTTTTTTATCTAATCATCTGATATGAATGATACATTTAATCGATTCTAAGTTTAGATAACTTTTGATTCAGATTGAGTCAAATCTGAACACACTGACGTGACACACACATATTTAGATTTAGTGCGTCTTACACTTCCAGAAGATAATATCCGTTCATGCCTATCACAAATAAAACACCAATAAAGCCACTTGGAATTCACGGGGAAACAAGCTCACCTTTGACATCCAGAACTTGCCCGAGAATCTTAATGTTTTTAAGTTTTCTTCAGTATCGAGCTAATCTATTAATAGTTGTCTGTACATCAAAGGGTACACTGCAAACAAGAACTGCTAATAGCTAATTTTGCATATTTACATATCCCTATATACGTGCACATATCCATATATAAAGGGGGCTATGTTCACTCTATTTTGCCTGACTTTGAAAAGCCCTGTTCTAATCCACCATGAGCTGGTTTCGGTTTCTTGCTCTCTGAGGGAGCAACGTTACAGATATTCCAAAGCTGTAATTGTGATCCAGAGGAAAGAGTGTGTTGTATTTCTTCAGCATTAAAACAAAAGAACTTCTGTTGTGATGAGCCCCGTTCCCTTTGACCTGAATCAATAGTAAGACAAAGTGAAATCTGCAAATGATTTACCTGCTCAGAGAGTTGATTTAGAGGATTAAGTTACTCTCGAAAGATCAAGTTAAAAGAGTTAATTGCTCGCTCATTTCCACAGCTCATTTTCTAGAGGACCTCCGTGATGGCGCCAGACGAAAGTGCAAAAGGCGATGATGCAACTGAGGCCGAGGCCGAGGGGAAAGGTGAGGGTTTTCAAGGAGCGAGGGTTTACTTTGGGTCAAAGTGAGGCTGGAAAGTGCGTCTCAGCCGACAGTAGCAACCCGGCAGAGGGAACGGAGGAGGCCAAGGAGAAAGGAGGTGGCAGCGCGGGGTGAGAGGAAGGTAAAGGGGGTTGGAAAGGCTGGAAACAGTGGCTCATTTCCCCTTGACAGTAGCAGATCTGACTGAATGGGGTTGTCAAAGGAAAGCGAGCAACAGGAGGAGAGAAGAGGAGGGGGGGGGGGGTAAATAAAAAGGAGGCGTTGGCACAGAGTAGGAGTGAGGAGAGGGTGAAAGTGAGGCAAAGCGACGACTCATTGGTCTCTTTCGCTAGTTTCCATCCAACTGTCGAGTGAAGTTTGAGCAAAAGTTTTTGAAATGTCGCAAAAAAAAAAACTCAAAAGGCGACTTAGATGTGTTTCCATCGGCGGGGGTGAACCCATTTAATAAGCTTCCTGAATGAAAAAAAAATAGAAAATACACCCGGTTGAAAAATGGAAAGAGCCGTTCAAGGGTCAACGACTATTGGGAAAGCAGTTATTGTCCTCTGCTTTGAGCCATGTTTTAATGTTGTCATCCGAAGAAAAAGACACAAGAGCAAGTGCGGAAACATTTCCGCTACTTAGAGGATCGTTTTCGAATACTTCTGCGTGAGGTTGATCGATATCTCGGCTATTTAATCCACTGATGCTTCGAAAATTTGTCCAAAAATGGATTAAAGGCGCAATGAGTTTGATTTTCACAACAAAAAAACCAAAGTATTCCCTCTCAATTATTACTTATGAGCCACTAGAAGTTTTTCGGGATGCTTCTGGGGGTCGACCAGGAGCCATATTGTTACCCAAGAGGAAGCTACGAAAATGGCGCCCGAAAAAAAACGCAAATACAGAAAAGCCAAACGAAAGCTTGTTCCAAAAAACGAGAGTGACTCTAAGGACGGCTTTCACCCTCCGGGCTAACTAACAAATCCTACTCATTGTGCCTTAAATCTTCCATAAACCTTTCTGTAAAAGCTTTTTGGTCATCTAAATATTGCTTCCACGCTCTTTGCACCACATGTATGCAAGGAGACATCCAGAAAACTGATATCACAGCTGCAAAACCAGCCAAAAGCCCTATGAAGGAAGAGAAAGGCCAGACTTATAGCTGCTGCACTGATGTGAAATGGCTTTCAAGGGAGAGGTTAGAGGTCTCATTTAAAAGCAATAAAAAAAAAAAAGAGAGGACCAAATCCTGACATGATTAGTCATTTGTTTGGGCATCAGACAAGAAGACTGACGTGTGCTTTGAGTCCCGCCGGAGGAAAAGGTCGACGTTTGGGCCGAGAGAATCGGGATAAGGGTTGACGAGAGCGTGGGCGATGGCGGACGGGCTCCGGGGACGGGTTAGGGTAAACCGCGGCAGACTCTGAAGAGGAGACGAGACCAAAAGGCAGACGGCTGACGTGATCCCATCGTCTCGGACCCGCCAGCAATCGGAGAGCGGCCTGTTTTCTTCAGGATCCGTCCCCAATGCGGCGATCCCGAAGGAGAATTCAACACGGATGAGTCATCGGAGTTGTTTCGGAAAACGGCCGGAATGTCACGGCGGGACGGGGCATGAGAAGAGAGGGGGACGGGGGGGAGGGGGGGGGGGAGACGACGGGGAGGACAGGACTGACATAGGGGAACTGGCAGGAGCGCAAAAATGTGATTTAAATGGTGAAGTTTAGAGCAACACATTTCGAGAAAAATGGAACAAAGGGCTGCACTGTCTCCATCTTCTTCATGTGTTTTCTCCATCCCTCTCTTTTCTCTTTTCCTTCATGTTGTCTTCATCTTCACCATCTTCATCTTCTGTCAAGGTTTTTATTTCCCTTTTCTCCGACGTTGTTTTTTTTTTTTTGTTTTTTTTTACCAAAACAGACACACACAAATATGAATTTCTCTTTATTGAATGATCAAATTATTAGAAAAGCGATAGAAGTACTTATTATATAATATAGACTAGAGTATATAAATGAAAATAACAAATAAATACGTGAAAAAAAAACAATAAATGTAAAGCAGAATGACTCAACGTGAGGAGTTGTCTTCGTGCCATAATGATTCAGAAACCTCCCCGTTACCTCAGAGTGAATGATTAGCTGTTAGCATCTGGCGATCTGTTGCCGTGTTAGAGTTTAATAGCGTTGTTGCTGCTGTGTGAAGCCAACGCACGGCTGAGCCAGCTGTTGCTGAAGAGATTAATCAACAAAACCCCAAAAGTCAGGTGCCAGCGGCATCGCTGCCATTTCTCACTGGAACGCCACACGTCATGTAGCATGTAGCATGTAGCATGTAGCATGTAGCATGTAGCATGTAGCTACCTGCCTCCTGATAAATACAATCCTGCAACAAAACCGCATTTTGGATTACGATTTGAGGCGTATTTTGTCGTGGATTTTGTTTAATATTGACGCATCGCAATTAAGTTTGAAAATGAGCCTAAACATTACCAACTACTTTGTGGCCAAAATATAACCAAGTGTTTTTTGTTACAGAATCATGTGTTTGAAACTGTTTCCCTGCCAATGTAATTGAGAATGCAGTTTACTTGTACGGGAACGTAATTCTGTAGAAGATTGGGTTGGTGTGGCGTGTATTAAAATGTGAGTGTGACACACAAATTTACCTTTAAAAAGTAATTTTACTGGTTTCCAGCTAGTTGCTTTATTCCTAAATACGGAAAATGTCCATATACTTCATAAGTTATCATGACATTGGGGGCAAAGGGTATTTCTAACCCGCCTCCGAAAAAGATGTGGATGATGTATAACCATCAAATGTTTCATCTGACTGAAAAAACCCAGATTATCAAAGTACATTTATTTATTTTCTGTCTTTTGTACATTGTTTTTATATGGGCGAAATTTTTTTGAAACATTTTTTTTGTTCTGTCTTACCTTCAGCGTGTCGAAGCCTCTCTCCAGGTACGTCCCGTACTTGTTTTTCTCTCCGATCGAGGCGTAGAACTTACTCCACCAGTCCATGACCTCCTCTCCCTGTTGGTCACAGATTCAGAGGTCAGAGGTCGGCAGGTTAAAATCGAGCGGAATCTAAATGGAGCGTTAAAAGATTGTAATCTTTCTATAAGCCACTTTGAATGTCACAATGCAGGGCGTCACTTGTGACATGAATTTGATTTAGTATTTTTCTCAACCATTTATAGATCCAAACAGTGTATTTTTATGTTTTACAATTCAAATTCAGTTTCTTTGTGCAATGTTTGCATATTTTCATACAAACTGAGAAAAAATGACCTCGGGGTTCATGGCCTCTCACACAACCAGACGGGCCGTGGCTCCTGAAATGAACCCTACATCATTGATTCTGCTAAACCTCTGTGCTCCTGTGATGACCTTTGACCTTTCAAACACACTAAGAAAAAGCCCCGCGGTGAGTGCTGTTTGCCTTTTGTAGAGCAGCGCACCGCCGGGCTCAGAAATAACCCGCTTTTCATGATTTTTCCAATGATCGCATGGCAATGTAGAGCTAGCCAAGTCACGTCAACACAAGTAAAAAAAATGCCTCTGGTGGCTCCCTGGCATTAAGGTCACGGTATATGGCCGATCTGAGGCAATGGAAACGGGCAACATCAGGATGCAGAGGCACAAAAGTGGACAAAACCAACATGGACATCAGCCGAAACATGTTATGGCAAAAAAGAAAGTTGCAAAATGTATGTTTATGTATGAATGAAAAATAATCCCTCTGCTGCTTTTCCATCTCTGTTGCACATGTTGTCCTTTCCACTTGTCATATTTATTAAACTGGGTCAGATGGAATAAATCACGACTGAACTTATCGACTGCGTTCATATTAAGCAATTTTTTTCTTTAAGATTTGTGCACTTATTCTGTCTCTGGGTGCAGCGCCTCACACAGAAAGCACTGACTTTAGAAAAGTGGACTTTGATGATTTGAGGTATAATATATAATGTAGTTCACACTATGTTTCAAGTCTCGGATGTGAAGTCCAGAGTCAAGTGCCAAGTTAAGGACAGAGTTGAATGATTTATATACTTAATTTCATTCATTAGGCTTCTTCTCAGTGGAGTCACAAGTCATTGGTGTTGCATATAGAGAGACGAAGTGAATCCATAACTTCTGGTTCAATTTTCAATTTCAATTTTTTCAATTTTTTGGGGGAGTTTTTCTGTAACAATAGGCTGTGAGGTTCGTTTCATATATTTAGATGAGGATGGTAGTCGTATAATTGTCTTTTTTTTTCATGTTTATTTAATATTCATGTTTCTTAGCGCCATTTAACAGCTCATTCAGACGCGTCCGTGTTTGTAAACAGAGTTCACAGCTAGAAAGGTCAAAAATGTACATCAGAATTATCATGTGAGATGTAGCTTTTTTCTGTACTCACAAAGTTATTCATCTAAAAAAAAAAAAGAGTGTTTATCTAAAATCACAAAGGCATTAATTGCTAATAGTGGATGCAGATTCCTGTTGGAATATGAACACGTGCTCACACCCAACTCGTCAAATACCAACGCTTCAAACTACGACGCTCCGCGTGACCCTCCCGCGTCAGTTTTGGGCGCAACAGAACCACTTGGTCAGGTTTAGGAATAGATTGTGGGTTAAAATAATAATAATAATAATAATAATGTTTGTTATTTATAATCATTATGTTACGTAACTGCCATTAGCAAAGTACGAAAGTTACGTAACAAAAACCCGGACGGGTTTTCATTGGAGTTGCCGAGGGACACGGACCAAGTGTCTTTATTTGAAGAGTCGGGAGTGAGAACGGGCTTTATTTTATCGGAACAAAACGGTGAGTGAAATGTTGAATGAGAGATTGAATTGAGTTACAGAAGCGAGTAAAACAGAGGCAGAACACTTTCTACATTTAAACAAAATGCTTGATAACTTATTCATAATTCTTGCAAAAAAAAAAAAAAAAGGAAAAATGGAAAAATTCACTTTGCATTATAGCGTTGTGTGATCGATCGCTCTCAGCTTGAAGCCGAGATCGGAGACCCGTAATTAATCTAATATGATTAAACAAACTCGCTCACAAACTTACCCATTGGAACATCTAGTGTCGGCGTTAAAAGACCGGACAGACAGTTAGTTACATTATCGCTTCACTCGTAATCAATGCAGACACACAAACGCTGACAACGTGCAACCAAACACTGAAATAACAGGACGAAACACATTCTAAATAGCTTTTCAACACTTCTCATATAATACGTACGCTCATTACACATTAATAAAGGTGTTTCAGTCCAAAAATGAAACATACACCATTTTGAAAAAAAAAAAAAAAGTAAGAAAGAAAGAAAGAAATCGCTCTATTACAAAATGACTGCTGGCATGAAGGTAAAGGCCGTTAAAAGTCTTACTATTACAGCTATGAGTCATCCTGAGTGCTCACAATGTCGTTCTGTTTTGGAGAATAATGTTTTGAAATGTTGACTGATGACTTTTTGTGGTTTGGATACAAGTTATTTTGATTTATATGATATTATTTTATTTTTTGAGAGGGGTCGGGGGGGGGGAGGTGTATAACATCTTTGAATGAAACCCTGTTTTGTGTTTTTATCAAGCATGAAGCTGCCTCGTCCATCAAATTTACTAAAACTCTGTTCACATTGGCAACGTCGAGGGCTCTATTTAAACCTTCGTTTTTGAGTATTTTCTCACAGAAATAAAAAGTCTGTCTGAGTGAGTTTTGTGTACGTGTGTGTGTGTGTGTGTGTGTGTGTGTTGATGGCAGCCCATTGGCCCTGACGCAACAGGGAAACAACGACTACAACGATGGGGAATACCGAGGGGACAGATCAAACTACCAGCCCCTACCCCTTCACACACACACACACACACACGCACACACACGCGCACACACAACACACACACACACACACACACAACCTTCAACCCTCCGAGGACCACTCCAGCTTAAAACACACTCATGACGCATGCACCACTTTTTCCTTTGTGTGTGTTTTAGAGCGTGTGTGTGTGTGTGTGTGTGTGTGTGTGTGTGTGTGTGTGTGTGTGTAGGCATGAATGCAGAACAAAAGTGCTCTTATGGCACTGGTTTGGTGTGGAATCCCCTTTCTCCTACTTCCCACAGACACACAACACACACACACACACACGCGCGCACACACACACCCACACACACACACACACACCGAAGGGGGAAAACTATGGAGTTCCTCATTTTTCCAAAGTGGCAGCATGGCATGGAAAAGGGCAGCACGTGGAGGACATGACACACACACACACACACACACACACACACACACACACACACACACACACACACACACACACACACTGTGTCTGAGGCATGAAGTGTCTGGTGTGTGTTAACGTGCCCTCTGTGTGCAGCCGGTGCCAAGCATTGATGACAGAGGCGCCAGGAATTGTGTGTCAAGGTGTGTTCACTCAAGTCCGCGGCTCCTGATTCAGACAGATTAAGGCTGCCGGGGGAGCGCTCCAGACTGCGACGGGTATTTAGTGTACATGCAGCGGTCTGTTCAGGGTGTCGGTGTGGTTTGCAGGCTATCATTACGCCCTGCAGGGAAAGCCAGGCTAACCAAAACCGAGACTGGCACTGCCAAGAACTCCGCGAGCGGAGCGACTGGGTTTACGTAAGAGCTCCGCGCTGCTGCAGAAATGCTTTTTTGAGGGGGAAATCCCGTCCGGTGGAAGAGGTCAGAGGTCAATGCGCCTACCCTGGAGCTGGAAGAGCCTCTTGTAAAAGGGAAAAAAAAAATGAAGTCTCATAGAAACCAAAACTGATGGAGAGTCCGGGAGCTTTTTGTTGACAATTAATCACCGAGAAGTTGCTCTTAAACCCACAAAGTGTAATTAAAAGTGATAACCGGTGACGAGTGCCAGCATACTTAGGTTTACAGTATGAGCTGTGGAACGTCTCTTGACCTCACATGATGCATAACTGCTTAACTGTGTGCAGAGGTTTTGTTAAATACGGGTGGGAGGATAATTTAAGGGAAAGTGTCGCCAACACAATCCTCCAGAACAGCTTTGTTGCTCCTTGTCACGGATTCAAGACATTGCCTCATTTGGTGTTTTGATTAACCACAAAATATATTGTTTGTCCCCTTTACGGCGACACACACAGTACAGTTTTATGACTTGACATCATTTTTTTTTGATCCCTCCAGAACTGTTACAAATCATTGTTGAAATAAATGCTGTGGACTATTGAAAAGTCTAGCTTAGGCACATAAAGGAGAGAAACGTTATGGCTTGAGTTTGATTACTAGTTCATTGAGGTAAGGGGGACCGTAGTCATTATGGTTACAATAATAACTACGGAACAGTCGTTTATCGACCCATCCAATCACCCCGATCTCCTCCTCACACAGACTTTGTCGCTCTCAAACAAAGTCACATGATCTCCTCCTGTTGTTCTTGGGAGGGCAGTCCCATTTTGATGGATTTAAAAGTAACAGACGGCCACCTGAATGCAAATACCTGGGGAATTATGGGGAATTAAAGGGATTATAGCAGGGAGGGCCAATCATGTGCTACAGAGTCCGCAAGTTTTAATTACCAAAGAAAGACTCCACAATCTGACCAGCGCTCGTTTCAGATGGGGTGAAGGACTCCTGCTGAAGAAAGTCTGCAGTCTGATTGAACTACATGGTTCATGACTGGTACCCTCTACATTCAGGGCCGGCTGTTCTAATACAGCGTTTGTAGCTATAAGTACAAAAATGTATGCGCTTTAATTGGTAGGTATCCCACAAAATCATTCTTATATGCAATCCATGTGATCATGAACCAGGAAGTATAAAGACCGCAAAAAGCCACACAGGGCAGATGGGAAGTACGGGGTTGGGTCAAACAAAAAACGGTAAAAAACATAAATAACGCCACTTTGGTATTTAATTTAACCCAAACCACGACTCTTCTGAAACCTAATCAGGTCGTTTCGTTGTCTAAACCTAACCAAGTATTTCACAATCTTTTACTACACCTAACCGAGGCTGTAACGAGCGAAAATTGACACGTGATGCTGGACTTTCTTAGGAAAATGCATGAAACACGAGTAGTACCTTTTTCCTTGATTTGGTATACTGACTGGTAGAAAACATACAAATGCCTCTTGTGACGGCCCCTGCCTATCACACCGTAGAAGTTCGGTGTTGCCAGCTATTTGTATATATTTCGTATAGGGACGAAAAAGCTGCATTCCTCAGACACAACTTATTAAGGAGACTTACAGACCTTATTGACCTTGTTATGACATCTTCGGTCTAGAAATGTGGAACGGACCCACCGACAGTTTGAGGAGAATTTGCTGAACCACCAGGTCATTCTGTCCAAAACCTGCACTGATTTTCTTTTGCCGGATTCTGTATCTCCAAAATAAACTTGTCAATGTGAAGAATGTGAAACGACTGGAATAGATGTTTCAGCAGAGCTGTTTGTGTGTGTTTGTCATTCCTTCCGCTGTGGTTTCAAGGCAGAGCACCAAACCTCAAGTAAAAATCTGTGGCATTTTCACATAAATAAATGTCTTATTTCCAATCACTGATTGACGTTACACAGTAGTGACTGCATCTATATCGAGTCCCTGAAAGCTTTTCCATTCGCCGTTCTACACTCACGCTGCACGGGCTTTAAAAATTCTTGCAGGAAACGATGCATGTCAGATTTCTGGCTAGTTTGGAATAAGCTAAATAACAACTGGGTTGTAGCATTAGCAACAATAGCCACCATTGAACCATGCAGGGAATAACGTTTTCAGACGGTTCAGTTTACTTTAAAAGCTTTAATTTGAAGTGACGATTCTTGAGGCTTCTCCAAAAGCCTTCTAAACACCTGTAGGTCAGAGTTGGGCTTAAAATGATTGACAGGTGAAAATGTTTTAGGTGTCTAGGTTGCGTGAAGCCATTGGACCTCGTGCAAGAACATGTCCGTGTTCTTATCTTAGCTTTCTCTTCACGAGTGAGCCACGTCAGATTCAGCAAACGCTTCGTACTTCAGATAACTGTGGAAATGACGTAAACATGGTGAACGCCACTTTCTTTAGAATTTTTAAATAGCAGAATTAAAGCCCCAATACTATTACATGAGGCTGGGTGTCCGACCCTATATGTCTGTCTGTATATTGAAGCGCTGGAAATGGTTCCATATGAAAAACGTCTCGCCACAGCAATTCGGTCGATGATTACAACGCTAGAGGGTAAAAAACTTTCAGTCCTTTTGCAGTTTAAGTTCATATTGATATTGTAGAGCTATACCATAGCATCAAAAGCCAATGTAAATAAATGGTGATATTGTCATGCTGTATGAATACATTTAGAATGATGTTGGAATTTAAATTGCAGAGTCAAACAGGGTAATGTCAAAGTGTCATTTATAAAGGCTTTTTCAAACTTGCTCCAAAGTAATGAAATATACAATCCATTAGGAAAGAAAGGTCTGGACCACTCTTCATTTGTGCTTGTATCTAAAAAAAATGAAATACGCGAAATTTGGTAAATGCGGCAAGTTGTCCTAAATCTCTTGTCCAACCCACTTAAGAACCAAACTGTTGGTACGAGTGGTATTTAGGTTTTACTAAATCTATGAACGAGAGATATCTATCACATTCTTCTTCCTTATCGAAAACCTTCATCACTACGAGGGATACCTCCTCTATATCACGTAGTCATTTGTTGCATAGTCAGTATAAACGTACTGACCACAGCAGCTGGAAAATCTGAGGGACATTCAGGGACTGTTAATTCTGAAGTGTCCGATGTGCTAAAGTCTAACTGGTGGACTTATAAAAGCAATACACCCATGTCATCCAGAAGTGCATGGACACATTTGGACGACATTCTGGGCAGCAAAATATGTGCAGCATTCAGATTCTGGAGGTGAACAGCAGCTTACATCAGTCTGCGGTGTGTAATTAGCAGAACAAGAAAAACAACAATGATTTAGTGAGCTATTTTGACATCTTGTTTCTGGTCACAGTGTCATTATAGGGCCATAAATGTGTGTTTCATAAACCCCCCAAAATGCCACAAAGTCACCTGGCAGGAAGCCATTTCAGTTGGTTTGTCTGGTTCTAAAAGCAGCCAGGAAGGATTTATGGAACAAGAGGCAAAACGACAAGGTTTTCGGAGTGGGATTATAACCGAACTTGACTGTTTTTTGGCGATGAAACTGGGATAGTTTTGATGAGAATTAACGGTAAAGGATAGACGCGGTGCAACCACAATTTTTTGAAGGGGCACAAACTTGGAAAATATGGATAAAAAAAAAAAAAAAGCCTAACGCAACTACCTAAAAGGGGAAGTAAAAAAAAAAAAAAAAAAAAAAGGGAGGCTGGTTTGATGCAAAACCATCATCAAGCCTGGATGCCACGGATGAAACGTGACACACAATGTTCATTTTCCATCTGAGCGCCGTTAGATCTGAAATATCTCGGAGGGGGGTCGGTGCCTCCGAGGTTTGAGGAGCCATGACGCTACCGACAGCCGATCTTCTTAAACTTCTCCAACTCTGAAACTGAATCCGGCTGATCCGCCTTGGAAGCCGCTCTGCTGAGCGCACACACTCGTCTGCAGTAATCTGGTAATCATCAGACATACGCCCATGACCCGTTTTTTGGTCGCGACCCAGAGATTAAGAAGCCAGGATTTACAGCACACGAGAGAGAGAGAGAGAGAGAGAGAGAGAGAGAGAGCTTTCGTTCTCTGGTGCCATGAGATATTAGTCCGCCCTCTTTTTCATAATTTCAGTCAAACTGATTCTCTTCATTCCCTCTGCTTCTCTTTAAGTCACTTTCTCCCTCTTTAGCCCTCTCTCATTTATCCATCCCTCCCTCGGCCCTTTAGTAACTGTCTGCTTACAGAGAGTTGTGGTACAGAGGATCTATAGCAGCTCTGTTGACTTTGGCCCCGGCCAGGCAGAAAGCCGAGCCTTTAATTTGACTGGTTTCAATATCTGACCCTTAATAAAACAAATATCTATGTTTGGAGAGAAAGAAATCACCCCCAATTACTGTCGAGCGAGCAAGGACCGAGCACTACTGGATGTGTGTATTTGTGTGCGCAGTCTGGTCCGGGTCAAGCTAAGTCTTCAAATTGACCTGGCTTAGAAAAATAAAACGGAAGAATGTAACAAGGAGCGTGGTCTCCCGTTCAAAACCTGGGGATCAGGTTTCTTCTGTAACCACACGGCTCGGCGTGCGTCGCTCTGTAAAAAACAGGATTTCTTCAGGAGAGAGTATTTTCCTGAGCCGCGACCAAAATAAGCGAAAACGTTAAAAGTTTCTCGTTTCATCCCGGAGCGAAAGCGCAATTTTTCCTTTTTCTTTATCTCATTCCTTCCACGTCGACCCTCACCTCTGTGCAGCCAGAGTTATCCATCAGTGTCTCACATTAAATAAACTTCATCAATAAAAGGGCTTTCACCCTCAAATTTCATCGCTGCTGCTGCCTTGCATGTACAACACAGAAAATGAGGGATTACTTGAAAGAATCATAGTGATTGCATGGTTTCGTGCCTTATGCACATCATATAATATCTTTCCTGACCGTTCTCATGATGCATGGAACACAGTTTTCTATGTATTTTTACCACAGTTACTGGACAGGCAGTCATTGGTCATTTACCATCTTTGGTTTTTTTGTGGCCTCGAAGAGAGTATAGTTAACGGTTTCAGTTCCCCATCGGAAACTTCTGTTTGACGGCGAGGTAAATTGGTGAAAATATCTTAAATATAGCATACACTTAAACTGCTATGGATTTATTCTACATAATCTACTATGGGTAATATACTGATGATGGGTACTTCATTAAGCCCCCACTTCAAATAATCCGAACTATCCCTTGACATTTGATTTTATAATTGTACGGTCATGAAATGTTTCAAAAAGTCTTATTTGTTATCATGAAAGTCTTACATTTTTAGACGATGTCTTGACTCGTTGAGAAATCACATTGACTCCTCAGGATTTAATATTACATATTTAAATATGTCCCTGCTATTCTTTGGTGTCGGTCCTTGTTTTATTACTGTTTATATGCTATATCATGTGCTTTTAAATCATGATCATAAATATAAGATTAGGGAAGTGAGTACAGACGTGTATTCATGTTGCCAATGTGAACAGATATATAACACGTATCAACTCCACTCTCTCACTAACATCACAAAGGCATTTGAATGAAAAAAGGGAAAAAAGAAAGAAAGCAGTACTGTATCTTTACATTTCATGGATGGTAACAAATCAAGGAATAAAACAAGTAAATGGAAAGTACGTTTGACATTTTGGTTAAGCGTGTGACTACGAATGAATGAAATGAGTTAAAAGATGAGTTTGTTACCTACATGAAGGCTGGAGCTAGAGGCGGAAAGGTTAATGATAGCTGAGCTGGATCCATCTGCAAGCTACGAAACACGTGCACACATGTAAAAACATACATACATTCAGGTTAGCTGGTTAGGGTAAGCCACAATATGAACATCACATATCAGTGTTAAATATTGAACAAACAAGCTATTTAAATCATTTGATATAATCTGGGAAAAAAAGTAGTAATGGTTGGCACACACATTAAACACACTATTCTTTAACGCTAACATCATTAGACATTGCTTACTAACATCACCAGACATATTAGTGACTCAAACACAAAGAAACATCGTCGTCACCGTCATGTGTTCCCCCAAACAGCAACAATTAATCAAAAAAACCTTGTTCTGTGAGGGAAAAACTGACTTAAATCAAACATTTTCTTTCGGGTGGGAGGTCCCGCTCCGCGAGGTGCAGACAGCGGCGTCGGGCAGACGCTGATCGGACACGACAGAGGCCCAGATTAGAAAGACAAAGTGTTTACATGAGGTCACGGAGGAGCTGAGCACATGGAGGAGCAGAAGAAGAAGAAGAAGACAGGAAGGGTGAGGCGGGGATGCTGTACAACACCAGCGTGGACGCGAAAAGCCTCGACATGAGTTGGCACAAATAATGGAAAGCAAAGTTGGAATAAAATACTTTTTGGGGCTGTTTATTACTCTCACATACTTGTAAGTACTACTAGTGAAAACAGGTGTATTATCTGTTGATTCTGGAGGGGCCATTACAACCTGCAAGGTGAGGATCATGTGAGTGTAAGCAAAGGCATCAGTACTTGTTGGTAACTTTGCTAGCTTGTCTTTGCTAGCTTGTCTTTGCTAGCTTGTCTAGGGCATAACGCAACTGTACTTGAGCCTTGTAGCGGTCCCTGGAGAGTTACCTGTCCTTTCAGGGTCTGGAGGGGCTTTGTGACGTCTGAGAAAATAACCTGAAGATGTCTGGGCTTAGAAACTACCGGTTTATACCCCAAAGCCTGTGTTACAAACTGGGCGTGGAATTTTAAATATCTAGTGAAAAGATGCTGCTGGTTGCATCGTGGTTCATGTAGGATCCAGAGTTTTGGGAGCTCCACTCATACTGGAGACTAAAAGTCAGCGTATGTCACGGGCAAAGTGATCTCGAGGGAAGGTGTACAAATAGCATGCCAATTTTAAGGACTTTTTGCGTGTCACGTCTTTTAAATCAGTCATTTAACGCGTCTCTCTCATTCACAACTTTACACATACAAACGCACGGTCGCAGTTTTAAACACATGGGTATCTTTGTTAATTCAAACAAAATTACCTTGTTATGTTTAAGAAATAATCATGGTTTGTAAGGACGTTTGTTAGGTATATAAAGTAAAAATAGTTAAATGGGTCAATGGTTTCACACAGGACACAGACAGCGATGAAAGTCCTGTGTTTGTAAGGATGTTTGTTACGTATATCAAGTTATGTATGCATGTTAAGTATTCAATGTCAATAAGTCACACAGGACACAAACAACGGTCTCCTGGGTGAAAGTTCTGTGTTTATAAAGATGTTTATTATGTATATGGTTTGTAAGGACATTTGTTACGTATATTAAGTATACGTACGAAAGTTAAGTAATCAAATTATTACGGGTTGACTTTTGGTTTCACACAGGACACGAACAGTGTTCTCCTGGGTGAAGGTCACGTGTTTGTTTAGACGTTTGTGATGTATTTATCTTTGTGAAAGTTATACTGTTCAGTTTTTGATGACTTTATAGCCATTTGGTGGGTAGAATTCTGTACTGCTGCTAAATTGTACAGCGTTGTGCTTTTATTATTTAAAGTCTCTCTTCATTGAAATTAAGGAAAAAATCGAACAGAAATTTGTATCACTCAAGATACGTTTATCTCTAGCATGATGAGAATCGTTTCTTATTTGCTCAGAATCTGCAAACGCTTTATGCCGACGAGCGTGCCGAACTTAGCTGTCGGCGCAAATGTATCCAATCGGTTGCATCAGTGTTGTCGTATCCACGCAGAGATGTTTCGATGTCAAAGCACTTTCATTGGAGGGGGGCATTAATGACAGGGCGTGTGCACCAATTTCAACACCCCACTTGGACTGCGACCTCCTGATGCACATTAGCTTACTCACTCTGTACATTTCTGGGCCTCCCTTGTCACCAAACATTTAATGCCGCCCCCAACAAACACAATAAGACAATCGAGTGTTTGCATCAGCGTAAGAGAATGGAGGAAAATGATCTGTGTGTGAGTGTGTGTGTGTGTGTGTGTGTGTGGTTTGGGGAGTGAAGAGGGTCGGTGTCGTAAGTATGAGGTAACAGCAGTATATTAGAGACAGTCCCATGATGTCTTTCCTTATGTTAAATAAAGAGTGGAAGAGAGAAAGAGAAACAGCTTTTGGCGATATTAAATAGTTTTTGGTTTGAAACGCCATGACGTGTGCGTGTGTGTGTGTGTGTGTGTGTGTGTGTGTGTGTGTGTGTGTGTAGCTTTCTTGGCGCCTGTGGGTAACGGGATAACAAAGACGGACACACAAATAAATTAAAGACCAGAGAGGATTTGAAGATGATGGAGGGATCACAGAGGGGACGAGTGGTTGATGAACCACAACAATGAAGGGAGAGAAGAAGAAAAAGAGGAGGGTAACATGCCCTTTAATGAGCTACCACATTAAAACCGACTGTCAGCTTGATAGATAGAGAAGGAAAGAAAGAATGGGAGAACGAGCTACGGGGAGAAAGGGAGCGGGATGGAGGTAGAGAAAGAGAGAAATGTGGACAGACATGGCACAAAGGAAAGGAGAGTAAAATGGAAAACAGAGTTACAGAGGGAAATAAAGAAGAGAGGAAACTATAAGTTTGGGGAAAAAAAGGTAAAGAAAAGTATCGTTAAGACAAAAAGGATAAACAAAAAGATGAAGGCCATTGGAGTAGCGGTAACAAGAGGGATGGAGAAAAGAGAAAGATGGAGGGAAGTGCATAGAGGAGGGAGTAGGTGGTGGAAGAGGAGGGATGCAGGAGGGGAAAAAAGCAGGGAAGGGAGGATGGATGAAAGGAGGGATGGAGGTAGAGATGGAGAGAAACAGGTCAAAGAGGAAGGGAAGGATGGAAGGGAGACAGAAGGTGATGCAAGAAGGAACGGTAGGAAGTAAGGATTGGAGAGGAGAAAGGGATCTATGTATACTGGAAGGGGTGTGAGGAAGAAATTAAAGAAAAGAGGAGGAATTATGCAATAAAAAGAGTAGAAGGAAGTAAGGAAAGCAAGAAGAAAGTAAGAAACAATGGAAGAAGTGATGCGTTGAAAGAGGGAGAATTGTGAAGGGAAAATGGCGTGAGGGAGGAAGAAAGGTACTTGACTGATGAAACTGTCGTCCAGAGAAAAAGAAAAGGAGGAAGTAAAGAAGGTTGTAGGATGAAAAGGATGGATGGAAGGAAGGAAGAGTTGTGCAGGGAGGAATGAATGAAGGAAAGGGCTGAATGAAGGAGTGAAAGAAGGATGAAGAGGGATGATAGAAGGGAAGGAGTTCAGAAGAATTGAGCAAAGGAGTAGGAGGAAAGAAGGAAGGAAGGAAGGAAGAAGTGAAAGAGACTGGAGAAAGAGCGTGAGGAAGGAAAGAAGCCAGGGCGCAAGAACATAAATGAAGGCAGCAAGGAAAGGAAGAAAGGAGATGAAAAAAGATGGAGGGAGAGTTCCAGTGGGGATAATGAGACAGGAGAACACTAACAAGGAACAGACTCCCTGTGTTTGTTTATGCACACTGTAAAACACACAAACACACAAACACACACACACACACACACACACACACACACACACACACACACACACACACAGAAACCACAGGAGAGGGAGGAGAAGAGAGGAGGAAGAGGAGCACAGGAAAGAGGAAGCCGTCAAGAAGAAGGAGAGAAGAGGAGGACCACGATAAGGGTGTAAGAAAGATAAGTAGAAGAAGACAGAAGGAGAGGAGGACAGAAGGAGGAGAGGAAACGGAGAGAGGAGGGAGAAGAGAGAAGATGGAAAAACATAATGAGAAGGCGAGGAAGAGGAGAGAATAGATGAGGAGGAGAGAAAGTAGGAGATATGGGAGTAAGAGGGTGAGAGGAGGGAGGAAAGGTAATGAAAAGAGGAAGGATGGAGAGGAGAAAGGGATAGAGGAGGAGGTGCAGGGATGAGGATGCAAAAAAGGAAAGGAGGAATAAGAAGAAAAAGAAAAGAGGAAGAACTAAATATAAGGAGACAGGAGAAGAAAAGGATAAGGAAAGAGGAGGAGGGTGAAGAGACAGAAGGAGAATATAAAAAGAGGAAAGCAAGGAAACAGGGAAAAAAAGGAGGGCAGAGGAGACAAGGGATGGAGGGGAGGAGACGGAGAGGGGGGTAAGACAAGGAGAGGAGACGAGGAGAAGAAGAGAGAAAAGAGACAAGGAGGGAAGACAAGAAAGGAGAGAAGGGGGGAGAAGAGGAAAGAGGGATGAAACAAAAACGGGGGAAGAGATGACAGGAGAGGAGTTCAGAGAAAACAAAGAGTGGAGAGCAAGAAAGACGAGGAACTAGAAATAAGAAGACGAGAGACACGATCCAAGAAGGTGAAAGAGGATGAGGAGATAAGAGGAGGGGGAAGAGACAAAAGGAAGGGTTGAGAGAGGAGAGGAAAGGAGAGGAGAAGAAACAAGGAGATAAGAGAATAGTGTGATGTTAAGAGAAAAGAGGAAACAAGGACAACGATAAGAGAGAAGGAGGGGAAGAAATGGAGAGGAAACAAGGGACGTGGAGAGGAGTCAAATAGAGTTGAAGCAAGGAGAGAGAAAAAAGAGGAGAGACACAAAGAGACAAGATGAAAAGAGATAAGAGGAAAAGAGAAAGGTGATGTGACAAGGATGGAAGAGAGGAGCTGAGAGAGAAAAGAAAGAGGAGAGAAGAGATGAGGGCAAGGAGATATGGTGAGGAGAGGAGAGAGACAAATAGGGCAAAGGGAAAAGAAAGAAGAGAGGAGAAGAGGTGGGAGAGGAGAGGAGACAAGGAAATGAGGGAGGAAGCAGGAAAGTAAGGAAGAGAAAAGTAATAGAAGGATCGCAGGAGAGAGACCAGAAAGAGGAGAATATGTTCGGAAGGGCAAAGAAAGTGATGACAGGAGAGGGGAAAAAGTGAGGAGAAGAAAAAAAGAAGTGAAGGAACTTCAAAGAGAAGCTGCAGGAATCCAGAACAGAAGTCTTGAATCATCGGATCCACAGACACGAGGCCGACAGGAATCACGAGCCTCGAATTCTTTCCCGAAAAAATCACACAACTTCTCCACAGATTCCTTGTTTTTTAATGTTCCCTCAATGTTCTTAAAAAAAAAAAAGGGGGGGGGCCAATCCAGTGGTTTTCCATGTTGGAGCCCATTAACTTCAAATCCTGTACACTTCAACAGTTCAACATTTTCCAACATCTACCACACAGATTTAAACGAGATAAAGTCTGGCTCCGTCCACCAAATCTAAAAAAATGTACATATTACATCTGTTTTGACCCTTCTGCTAAGCCCCGCCCTCCCGCGGCTACCCCGTCAAGCTACTATTGCCGTGGAGCCCACACTGTCACTAACTGCACTCCCTGATGAAACGTCGTGACATTTTTTTGGGGGGGAGAAACGAGACAGCGATCTCAAGAGAGAAGCATGACAAAAAATATCCAGGACGTTAAACTGATTCAGCCGGTTAAAAGGATAAAGGTAGAAGCTAAAGACGACAGATCGCAGTGTGAAAGCGAACAATCAAACAAATGTTGCCGGATGTTTTCGGCATCCCAGAAACTCATCGCAATTGCTTTGCGATGACAAAATCGTTATCACTCCGTTCATCTTTCACAACAGTAACTCTCTTCCCCTCGTGCTATTTTTAGTACATGCAACAACAACAACATTATAAAACATTAAAATCGTTTGGTATTTTCATGTTGGTTTTGTTTATGGACGTCGGGGACCACGGTCGGTTTGATGACGGTGCATTCCTCAGCTCCCTTCAGTGCTTATTGGTACAAACGTGATTACACAAGGATAGCTGCGGTCTCTGTCTGAGTGCGTGTGTGTGTGTGTGTGTGTGTTATTTATGTTTGTCCCCTCAAAAGAGTGTATGAAAGCCTCACACACTCTGCCAAACCAATAAAATCAAATTATGTTGTCTCCTGATTCCATACAATCTTCTACTCGCTAATATACACGAAGAAGCCGTTTATTAGACCACAACAGTTTGTGTGTGTGTGTGTGTGTGTGTGTGTGTGTGTGTGTCAGGCAATATATAATATAATAAAAGGTTGTTACATGTGTTTATTGACTTAAATTGTTCTCCATGATGTGAACTTATTTGCTCTCTGGCAGAAAGTTAGCTGATATATATCGCTCTTATGTCTGCACGGTAAATATGAAGCTACAGCTAGCAGCCAGCTAACTTAGCTTAGCATAAAGACTACAAACAGGGGGAAACAGCTAGCCTGGCTTGGCCTGGTCTCCTAAAAATGATATTATCATGCAACAAAACTGTTTGCCAGATATTAGACTCAGTTCCTATTTCCCCAACAAATCAGAGAGCAACGTTTCCGCCTGAATCTAACGGCATTTTTAGTTCACACTGATGTTAGCGTCTGTCCAGTGATACTGAGACAACATGACGTCTACGCCGCACAGCTTGACTCTTCACAACAGCATGACAACTTCTTTAGTCCCGCCCCTGGAAGTGATTGGCTAGTAGTTGGTTTTACTGAACCTAACCAAGTAGTTTTGTTGCCTAAATATAACCCAGTATTTTGTATTTTGTGTTGTTTTGTTTCAATTTGCAACGCTAACCACGCGTTTAAAACTGCGACCGTATTCTGGGGGAGATAGCACCTCTAAAGCTCACTTATTAGCATGTTGAAGGTGATAGGTGGATTTTCTAACCTCTGACAGAACCAGGGTACCTGTTTCTCCGTTTCCGGTCTCTATGCTAAGCTAAGTTAGCCGGCTATGATTCTAACAAAATGTAATTAAACCTGTGTTTTTAATCATCAGGTCAAGGAGAAAATTTTAACGAATCATATACAATATATATATATATGTATATATATATACATATATAAATATATATAGGCTTAACTTTGTCCTAAGATGATTGTTCTTACTGTACTTTAGCTTTGTGACTTTTTGGATTTAAGGTGAAAATTCTTTCAAATGGAGGTCAAATTTTCTACACAAGCAGTCGCGCACACAACTTGCTCACCTCTACGTGTGTCCATGTGAATGTGAGGTTCGGTCTGTGGGTTTGAATATGTGCATAGGAGTGTGTGTGGGTGGTGAAATGCCAATTGAGTGTCTGAAACTAGAGAAATCTGAAGAGGGATTAGGTTGATTTGAAAATAGTTTCCATGTTCCTCCTTTGAAAGACAGGAAGAGAGAAACTAAGAGAGACGAGGAACTAAATGTCTTAAACTTGGAGAAAGGAGACGGAGGGAAAGGGAGAGCGAATGGTAATGATTGGTGACGAGCGCGGGTCTCGCGGTCCCCACGGTAACCACCGACCACAGAGACGGTTGCCATGTCATCATGTCAGAACATGTTTATTTATGCTGCTGGTACTACTCAACACACACACACACACATAGAGGGAAAAATGAGTGTTTCATACTTGCCCTTTACACCCCGTGCAACAAAAAGCACACATTTACACACTCGTACAAAAGATGCACAGATGAACAAGCATCAATAGAAATGTCAGGACCTCATGCATGCTTTCGGAAAAAGATCGCCGGATCATTGGGAATTAAACCACTTACAGTCGGTTAAACTGTAAGGAAGAGCAACTGGAGAACACAAGTTCAACTTCAGTTTTTCTGTCACCAAACTAATGCAAGCAGCAGCATCTTTTTTTTTTTCTTCCTGGATGTAATGGTGTGATCTGTTTCAGTAAATGTGATACCAGTGACAGCGATCTATTGATTGTGGGGCGCAATCCATTGATTGCGGGGTCCGCCACTCCCGCTCTGGATTGAAATTACCAATGCATGTCAGCATGATTGTAATTTAATCTCATTGATAAAAATCCTCCCTGTTCACTGACACAGACGTATCAGAGCTGTGGTATCGAACATTTCCTATTGCCGCTGCGTCAAATTGAAAACACTCAACTGGGGCTTTTATTGTGAAGTAGCTACAGGAAAAGGCGTTTGTCACCAGTTAAGAGCAGGTGGCATTAAATAAATCAGGACTTTAATTTGAGATTCTTTGCCACATTTCAAACGTTGCGTCATAAAAAATGTTTTTGTGACATACAGCAACAGATTTATCTTTAAAAAAATAAAGTATTAAATGATGGTTGTGGGGTAAACTTTTCATTCATGATAATAGCACTTATTGCTCAGAAAGAAAACGCGCTGTTGTTCACAAGTCTAACCCGCAAACTGACTGGATGGCTTTACCTGGTCGGGCATGAGCGGCTCCTCGTCATCGATGTCAATAAAAACCTCCCCGCTAATTAAATGGGACGTCTCACCTGCACACACAAACACACAGCAGAAAGACACGTTTAACATCGATCACCGGTGCAGCTCTTTGCCAGACGAGTTCATATCCATCCGCGTCTTACGTCTCCATCCGTCCTCGTCCTCCTCCTCCACCGCTCGTTCCTCCTCCGGCGTGCACCGATACTCCTCCAGCGACCGGATGGTGCACTGGCCGACCACCGGCTTCCTCCCAAACTGCCGGTTGTCGATGACTTTGATGACGATCGGCGGCATGTAGAGCTCCTCGCAGGGAAGCCTCTGTTGAGGTAATATAAAGGTAGAGGGATTAAAAGAAAAAAGAGAAAAGGGTGATGGAGAAGAAAAAAAATACAAGAATGGGAAATAACATGAAAAAGAAAGAAGACAAGATGTATAAAAAAAAAGTAAAAAAAGACCTACGCTTGATTCTAATTGGTTACGCTGCCTGCCCGCCTGATGCTGATTGGCTATGGCCTCTGACTGTCTGAAGTTGATTGGTCACGCCTTGGTGACAGTCCAATCCGGGCACAATTACACCTTAGCTGACCCCTCCCACAAGAAGGACGAAATTACTGAACCCACTGAGGTAGGGGTTTTGATCTTTCCGAGGGGAAATCAGGATCTCAGTTTACGATTTTAAATAAATGTTTACGCGTAAAGTGACGCCATGAAAAGCCGCATTTATCTTCAATGACAATGTGGCTTACTCTGTTCTTTTCCGCTCCGTGCCAATTTTTGTTTTTAGCAAGAACGCCCTGTGAAACCACCGGCTGTCATCAAATGTCACCACAACTCGTGTTGACAATTTGAATTATCATTAGCGGGAGAATCATGAGACCGGTCGCTTGTGAGCGTGCATTTGTGTGAGTGAGTGAGTGAGTGTACGCCTCTGTGTCTGTCCAAGGCTAATCTCACATTCTGCGGTAGCGAACTGCATTATACTTTGGATGCCCAGTTATGGCTGAAAGCTCGAGGACCACTCGTTGTTGCAGTGACTCACACTCTGTAAATACACCTTTCATTGCCTGTTTTATTCTGCCACTGACTGCCTGCTGACTCCTAACCCTCTACTCTCAAGCCGGTAGGGTCCGCTAATAATAACAATCACTTTTCTCTGCAAGATTGTATGACGTGTCTTATACAATGACTTTGAGCTGATTGCCTACATTCATTGCAACTCGCGCTTTAGTTTGAATGAATTGTGTTTTATGACGCTGTGCGTTTGGCTAACCGCTGCTGAGTACATCACCGCCACTCAGCTGCTTCTAAAAGCATGCAAACAGCTTGGTAAGTTTATTTATTTATTTTTGGGTAAGATTGAATGCAATCTTTTATACGTTGATTTTAAAAAGATTTGTTCTATGATGGGGGGGGGGGTGTTAGCCAATCAGGGTTGTATTCATTCAATCGCACAATACAGCAGTTGAGTGCAGAGATCTTTAAGAGTGCAATGTGTGCACCTTAGTAGCGCCTCATTTTGTCAGGGCGACTCAAGGAAAGAAGAAAAAAAAAAAGAGTTGGTAACTTTAATCCATTTGACCTCTCTGGCTTAAAAAAAGGCTTAAGTGGGGCTCACGATGCTAAACTCACACAATAAACTGAGGGAGCAAACATTAGGCGGTTGGACACTTCAAAGAGTTGTATTTAAGGAAATTATGCACATGACATTTTCTTATGGCCCCGTGGCAGACGAAAACACTTACGCAGTCAACTTAAGACCTTAATATTGTTAACATTAAATGCTTGGACTTGGTTCAAGGGCTGAATTTCAGCGAAAAATATGTGCATATTTCCACAGTCCGCTTGAGGCCGTCACACTCTTGCGGTGGTCAACACAGGACCTTAATCTTGTTAACATTAAACTAGCCCGAGCCAAAGCGAGGATATGTATTTGAGGGGAAAATATGTGAATATTTCCACACTCCAATTAAAGCTGTCATAATAAAACACTGAGGTGATCAACTTCAGACCGTAACATCGTTAACATGAAACTCTCTGAGCCTGTTCTGGAGCCGCCGTTAGGAAAAACGTGTGTAATATTTCCATATTTCAGTTTAGGTTTTTATACGAAAACACTTAGGTTGAATATAATGGCATCGATGTAAACTCGGGGAAACTATATTCACAGAGGACAGAATATTTCTACAGATATTTATATGATGGCTTGGATAAACTGTCGATGCTTATAAAAGACTATAAATAAGAGACTTTTAGTTTGAAAAGTGTTTGACTGTTATGAAGATATAAAGCCAATGTATAGAAACCTTAAACCATGTAAGTAGACCGGAGAACTCCTTTGTAAGAATATTACATTTATATATATATATATTGTGTCTGTAACCTCTGGCGTACTTGTCCTTGTGTTGTGTGTTTGAATTCAGTCTTTTTGTTTCTTTTTTTGTTTTGTAATCAAAATGTAAATATAGAAATATATTTTAAAAAGTATTTGATGAGTTTATACTGACTGCTGAGGGTTCTTATTGCTTTCAATATTCTGGTGTTGTGTTCATTTTAATAACTTACTGACTCAAGACACATATATACGTTGATCGCGCTGAATATCGTGTTGTGCACCTTTAAAGTTACACACTGTAAAATTTGCTTTCGATTCACCCCCTTTAAAAAATATATACATATATATTATACTTTTAAGCAACAATAATACAATTTCGATACTATAGGTGTCTGAGAGTAAAATTGTATTAATTGTTTCCTAAAAAGTGTGTACTTAAGTAACATTTTAAGATACTTCTACTTTACTTGGTGGTACTTCTAACATGTCAGAGTAAATTATTATACTCTTTACTCATTTTTACAAGTTTTATCAAGATCAAGATTTTACATAAAAAAAACAAATGATGAGCTTATAAAACAAAATGCATTATGAAAGATTAAAGTAGGGGTTCCTGACCCTTTTGGGACATTTAGCTTCTAAACTAACTGTTTGAGACCCACATTGAGGGAATTAAATATGAATATTGAGCATATAAATAAGCAATTAAAGAACAAATATTTAGAATTTGGGGGGATGATTTCTTTTTTTACATGTTCCCCCACATAACTTATTGTTTACTTTTCAACGAGATGAGTACTGCCGAGGGCTGACTCTCAAAGTAATTGATTTCCACTGAAATTATGATTCTGGGATATATTTCAGCATCAAAGATATCTGTGACCACAAAATAACTAACCAGTTAAAAGATACCACATGTCCAATTGTTTACTTTCTTGAACAAGAAAGCAAATAAACCCTTTTACTACGTGCACAGTCCGGTTTCATGCAGGCAACGGAAGATCTTTTTTTTTTTTTTTTTTTTTTTTTTTTCTACTTTGCATGAGTAAGCTTTGACCTATTCGTTCCCCTCTTGAAAGAGTGACCACAGCTTGAGCCTTTTGGGTGCCACTTAAACTGCCGTCTTTGATTGCAGCTTCCTGTGGTTTAATGTAGTAAAAGTAGAGAAGCCAATTCTTTCTCGTGAGTCACACAAGTACGGTAAGAACTGAAAAACAACAGCAGGAGTTTGCGAGAGCGTGGAGGCCAGTAAGTGGCTCATATCAGCTTCCTGAAATTGGAATCTCCCACCCAGATCCACTGGCATCGCAAGAGACAGCTCTGGATGCTAAAATCCCCCCTTGTTCAGTTAAAGAAGCCTTGGCAAGGCGCTTTTTTCTTTTCCTGCAATGCGCATGTGAGACATTAACTCGTAGCCAAACCTTTCTGGGTCTCTGTTCTGACTGACTGCATTTTTGTGGGGAAATTAGAGGCCAGTAAAAATGTTGCCGTGGCGTTTTCGCCACTTCGGGTCAAAAAACTTTTGACATACTGTATTGCCAAACTGATGTGGCAAAGGTTGTATTATATATATATATATATATATATATATATATTTTTATATTATTGCATAAACAGTTTCATATTTACACATCCCTGTCTTATAGAGGGGAACTGTTCTTAAATAGGTACAAATACCTAAATAAGATGGTGTTGAACTAAATGACCACAATAGTGGTAAGAATGATGATTATTTGTGGGTTCATCACTGCAAGTGACATTTTCCACATTACATTAGTAGTAATTTGATCCATTGTTTATAAAAAAAAAAAATATTGATTAGATAAACCGTGATTTAAATAAAGGTTTAAAAAAGTTGAGGTTGCGTTTGCCTTCATTGGTCACAGGTCTGACATGGATACTGCCTGATTCAACATTGTCGACAAAAGCTTTTTGTTTGTTTTATATATTAAGATTATAACGCGTGTCCATATATGATGAATATTAAGTTCAATATTTAAGTTATTTAAATGACAGAAAGAGGTAGGACTGTGAAAGAGAGTTTACTTGTGCCTTTTTAAACATATATTAGTTATCTATTTATTTATTTAGTTTATTTAGAATAAGCTGTTTATGTTTTCTGTAAATTTCATTAGTTAATCTGATTTGTATGTATTATTATTTATTAATTATTCATATTATTTGTTACATTCTAAATTAATCCATCTAATTTGATCAAATCTAAACATTGTAGAAAACTTGATCATGAAGCAAATTTGCGAAATGATTAAGTCATAAATTTAAAATAAATAGTAGAGTGCCTATATCATTGTTTGACTGGTTTATGGGGCATCTGATTCAGTGGCATGTATGACCTCGTTCTGTGGCAACATCCACTTTAAAGGTATCTACTCAGCATTTGTGCCACAGTCCCATCCATGTTAAATATCTCCACCCTGCATTTACCCAGCGTGAGTAAGTAAGTCCCCCAGCCTGCAGAAATGTTCCCTTTCTGATGGAAAAACAGCCTAAGCTGGAAGCGTCTGAAATATGTGACTCCTACGACGTCCACACTCAGAATGACTGCTTTCATGTTCACGGGGGGGGGGGGGGAAGGAACAGTAGAGTCCATTATTGCGGCTTCGCTGATGAAGATAAATGACGCAAAACCACATCAGTGCAGAGCTCTCATTAGCCATCTAAGCAGCGAGCCCCGGCACTGATTACATCTGTGTAGTGTGTGTGTGTGTGTGTGTGTGTGTGTGTGTGTGTGTGGAGCGTGCGCGCGTGTGTGTGTGTGTGTGTGTGTGTGTGCGTGTACAGCATGTCTCCGCGCTCTCACCACATCAAGGACGAGCGTGTTGACGTCGAAGTTGGGCTTCTTCTTCATGCTGCGGATGACGCAGCTCTGGACCGTGACGCCGCCGCACTCCACCTGCAGGCTCGGGGCGGTGATGCTGGCCAACTGGAAACTCTTCAGGTTGCGAACGCCCCACGCTAGGACCTGACGGGGAGCACAGGAAGAGATGTCGATGCCTCAAATGTTGGTCATCAACCAGAGAAAAGCAGCACGTTTGCACATTTCCACATCTGGAATCAGCAGATGTTTTGGATTATTGCTGATCATAGGGCCACTTTTAGAGCTGAAACAATAAAATAAATTATCGATTGGTAGATTGTCAGGAGAATTACTTTCATGATCCAGAAATTAATCAATTAATTAAAGTAATTCTTCAAGCAGAAATGTCAAATATTCGCTTGAACCAGCTTCTCAAATGTGAAGATTTGGTGCATTATTTGTGTTTGTTCTATGTCTATGTGACAGTAAATTATTTTGTTTGGTTTTTGGACTTATGGTTGGACAAAAGAAGAGATGATTTTTTTGATTTTGGGATGTCCCATTTAGAGGAAAGTTGACAATCACCATGAATTGTTTGGCCGAAATGAGGAGTCCAACATCTTGTGACAGAACCAGGCTAGCGGTTTCCCTCTGTTTCAAGTCTTCATGCTAAGCTAAGCTAACGTCTGCTGGCTGTGGCTTCATATTGATCGTCAATCTTCTCATTTAACTGCAAGAAAGCACATAAGCGTGTTCCCCAAAATGTCAAACGGTGCCTTTAAGACGTTTCTGTGGCCGTTTGGATGAGCTGTATCGACTCTGGGTCTCCATTGTTGCCGTTCTCCACAAAAGGAGCGAGATAGACAACTTTCAAGCCCACACAAGGTTAATATGTAATATTTCACCAGAGTACGTCTTAAACATGAGAAGCTTCCAAGAAACCGAGAAGTTACACGTAGAAAACAAAGCCCATCGTAGCGGCTGGAGTGGATCTTGGCGATACCTCGATCGCGGTTCTCTGCAGAACAGGTTTGATTCCCTGAGGAACCACGAAGACGTTGGGTTCTCTCTGAGGGGGCGGGTGGGGAAGGTCCGACTCCTCCTCCGGCTGCCAATAGGAACGCAGGACAGTGGTGAGTCAGCGACGGGGTCATCAAAAGGAGACAGGACAAGAACGTGAGACGAACGTTCGTTGCACGATAAATGTATAAATGTTAAGTTATGAAATGTTTGGTGTTAACATGTCAAATGAGTCGTGAGAACCACACAAATGTAACATTCAAGTCAAGACCAATGGAGGTTTAAGTCTGTTACTGGTAACATACGGACAAAAAGTTATGTTTTATTTGTCTTGTTTTGTTATGTAACAGAATGTTTTCTCCTGGTGACGAATTCTAAAAATACAAAACAATTATGCACAAATAAATAATATTTGATGCAGATTTAATGATGAAAAACTTGAAGAATGGCAGGGTGTTAACAACCTCCGCACAAAATCAACACAATGCATAACAGAAAACAAAATGTTGTTCGTGGAATTTTGGATTATTAAAGTCTGAAAGAAATTATGAAAATTGAGAACAAAGAATAAAGGAGTAGAGTTAGAGGAGGGAGCTGATATGAGGTCAGTAACACGGATGTATGATGAAGTTATCTCTACGTGCTGGACAGTACATGAACATGCAGACGTGAAACAGCTTGGATGGTTTTGTATTAATATTTGCTTTTGCGTATACGTGTGTGTGTGTGAACATTGTACCCATTGCTGCAGGTTTTCAGAGAGGAATCCTGAAAACATCAACTGAGGATGTTGAAGGAAAAACAGACGGGGAAAAAAAAGTTGAAGAAATAAAAGAAAGGAGAATTTGGAAAAGATAAATCATCAGAGGAAATATCGAGGAAATATCCCTTTTCATATTTTGCACATATTTTATAGGGAATGCAGAATCACCAGAGACATGAAAGCCATTTTATTTGATTCATTTAAAGGCAGGATTTTCGTGTTAATGTTAAAGAAAACTCCCATTTCACAGGTCACAGGATGTTGTAGCTTGTGAAGGAGAGAGCTTCATTGGGATTTATAATAAGCATATCAGTGAAAATTCATATCAACCTATTTCAGGCCGTTCTCATACATACATATTTAAATGCACTGTTTGTGACAACTCTGTGGGGGAAATGGAGCGACGGTGCGGTTTTACCTCGTCCAGAACGTGGGTGGAGGTCATGATGTCTCCCTGCGGGCGAGGCGGGAAAAAAAAAAAACTGGTTTTATTTTGAAGGTACGGAAATCAGAGACAGATACTATGAATCCAAGAAAATGGTTAAGAGAGAAGTTGGAAAGGTAAAAAAATAAAAAAAAATTATTGACCTACCTCTAGACCTGGAATATGATGAACAGCTGGCTGTAGACACAAAATTAATTTTTTTTTGTTATAAAATTATTGAAATTGTAAATTAGTGTAAATAAATCCTGTTTTAAATTGTTGAATTAAGGTCAGGATTTTTTTTTGTAGTTCTGTCTTTTTTTTCAGCTTCACACGTTTTATATTATGTGTTATTACACCAGTTTTCATATTCCCCCCAAAAAAAACTTAAACGCAACGTGCATTCTTCATAATTTGAAGTGAAGGAAAAGGACGAAAAAAAAAAAAAAAAAAAAAAGGAAAGATAAGTAGAAGGTGACGTAAGTGGCAACGGTTGACCTCCGACCTTTTCTCTGCGTATGAGCTCGAAGGCGGCCAGCAGCTCGCCGCCGTTCTTCTCCCCTCTGCGAATCGGGAACCAGGCCAGGTGGGGGGAGGCGGTCAGGGAGGCCTGGCACACGCAGCGGCCCATGAACTCATCCGCACCCTGGACGTTAAAAACACCCACATTTATATGTACAGTCGAAAGAACATTAAATTAAGGCTAATTGAGGAACTTTCAGTTGGTGTTTATTTTGCCGCCCCCTGTAGGAAAAGGCAGAAGTGTTTCAGAAAACCTTTCATTTTACTACCCGAGGGCACAGATGACAAGCATTAAGAATAACTTCATAGAAATAGCAAGTCTTCTCACTCGTGCAGTCTTTAGAAGGCATCAGTATAAGATTTGTACATGTCTCAACATCATCATTATACCAATATTAACATCCCAAGCCAGAACAAAATCTAAAATAAATACATAATATATACGTTTTGTTAGTTCATTTAATTTAATATTATTATTCTATTCTATTTGTTGTATATATTGTGCATTTTTCTTATATTCTTCTTCTTCTTCTATTCTATTTTTGTACATATTGTTCTTTTCTTCTGTAAAAAATGTTCTTTTCTTATGTAAAAATGCTGCTGTACCGAAAAAAATGTCCCCTTGCGGGATTAATAAAGTATCTATCTATCTATCTAAAAACATAATATTCACAGACAAACACTCACGTATGTGTCCTGATCGTACAGCTCCACCACGATGTTGGGCGGATTGGCAATTGTGGCCTCGAGGTCGCCGAAAATCTCCACCTCGTAGAAGATGAGCGTCTGGTCCCACGTGGGATTCAAGCTGTTGCGCACCGTCACTGTTTTCTGGGACTGGTGGAGGAAGGACACAATGGCGTAGGAGTCTGGGGAGAGGAAACCGTAATGAATCGGTTTACGTTTTTTTTTTCTTTCCAAAACACACACTTTGACCGCGGGCGGTGAGTTTCTGGTTCGTTTTTACGCACATAGAGGGAGAAATCGTTGTGCTGCACATTTAACTCGAAAAAAAGGAAAAAAAACTCACAATACGAAGAACCTCAATATCCTAAATCACCTCAGGGTGAGTCAGTAAGCGTTATAATATCAGTTGCCGCCATTTTTTCTTTTTTTTTTTTAGATGATCTAAAAGCCAACGTGAACATGAGTACCTGTGGTTTTCCTTGGTCCAAACTGGACTACAGGTCTGAACGCTGCCCCCAAAATATAAACTTTCACACAAGAAATGTGCCTCAAAGTGATTTACGTTTAGAGCAATCGGTTGAAAGCAACTTAAACTAGAAAGGCACTTGGAGGGCACAGGGCAAGGCCAAGGGGGAAAAAAAAGTGTACGTTTCTGAAAACCACGGATACGTTGAATGTCTGGCATTCGGCCAAGAGACGTATGGGGAAGACAAACACGGGACTTTCACCCAGGAGACCTTTGTTACACAACGTTACATTAAAAAAGTCAGCTACGGGCGTTTTTTTTTTTTTTATTGAATTACGTTTTGCTAGTTGCGTTACTGTGGCTGTAGCGTGATCATTTCCATACAAAACCAAAGTCGTGTTGCCTAAACTTAACCATGTGGCACTGTGCGAGACCGGCTTTCAGAAAACTCTCTCTGGCGACAGGGTCGCAAACGTGCATCTGCCCCGCGATTCGGATCCCAATTTATTGGGTTCTTTCTTGGCCCATGCTACACCTTTTTTTTTTACCAAGTTTCATGAGTTTTTTTTTTTCAGCAATGCTGCAGAAAAATCAAACAAAACCAAACTGAAAACATCTTGGCGGAGGCGATAAACTGGCAGGGAAACGATCCTATCAGGTTTTTATCAGGCGCCCAGTTGAAGCTGAAGGTTATCGTTGGAGCGAGGGAATGCCTTCTTAATGAGGGTCCTCACAAGAATACTAGTAACTTAGATGTGTGTGTGTGTGTGTGTGTGTGTGTGTGTGTGTGTGTGTGTGTGTGTGTGTGTGTCCAAACTATCCCGGCGTCCCACACGGTGACATCAGCAGCTTGGGAATGCCGAGCTCGAGATGGAGGTTTGGGAGCACTGCTCGGAGAAGTTTGTTATTCCAGGTCACAACCACTCTCTTCCATGTTAACGCGCAAACACACACACACACACACACACACACACACACACACGTACACAACTTACAATGTGGACACATGCATAAAACCCACATATATGTACAGTTACACACGCACACACACACACACACGCACACGCACACACACACACACACACACACACACGTACACACGCAGTGAATAGTTTGTTATTTCAGGCCGAGTAAAGAGTCTCTATGGAGCCGTTAGCGATAGAGTAAACAGAAGCTAAGTTGCATTTTCCCACCAGCCCTCAATTAACCTTGGAAGTGACACACACACACACACACACACGCACACACACACACACACACACACACGCACACACACACACACTGTACAGACACACTACCCATGGTGACCCATTCAATTACCGTCCATTCCCAACAGCCCATTAGCTCATGTAAACAGCAACACAAACAGCCCAGGGGGGTTATGTAAGTCTGTGTGTCGGAGGGGAAACAGTAGAACCCGGTGGGAGACGGGGGAGAGATGAAGAGAGGAGGATGAGGAGGAGGAGAAGGAGGAGGAGGAGGAGGAGGAGGAGGAGGAGAAAAGGAAGGGTGAGGGACAAGGAGAGACGGATAGAAGATGGACAGACGGAGAGACGGAAAGAAAAAGATTAAGACCAAGACAGACAGACAGAAAGAGATTCAGACAAATAAAGACAGAAAGAAGAATTCAAGGCCTGCACAGGACCAGGGTTTAAAACAGGAAAATAAAGTTTAACTTTGCTGAACTTTGACCTGCCAACTTGCGTCATCGACCAACAACAAGCCGCCTTGATGGTGTTGACGTTTTAAGGGGACGGAGAGCCAGAGAGTCCAAACTAGAGGAAGCTATCATTTCAAACCGTCCATTTTCAGACAGTTAGGAGACCGGCGTCGGCACGGAGACGGACACGGAGATAAAAGAAAGGCAGGAGGAGAGATCGCCCTCTTTGATAGCTGACGCTCTTTAATCATGGCCGGCCCAGACGCCATGTGACACCAGATTAACACACAAGTGAAGCTCATCCATCAACTCTACCCATCCGTTACAGTGTCTGCTTCTCTCTCACCCTCTTTAGCCGACCTCCCTCCATCATCTATCATTTCTCTCTCCCTCTGTCTATTCATCCGTCTGTTATTCAGAGCCTCGTCTCTGTTTTTACATCTGAGTCTGCGGTGGGTTTCTGATTAACACACACACACACACACACACACACACACACACAGTAGCCGTAGTTTCCATGACCTTCTTCAGATAATAACTTCACTGTCCTCTCTTTCTCTCCCTCAGTTTTTTCATGGCTCCAGTGCAGCTACACCAAACTCTATTCATAATCTGACCTTTTTAAATAAATAAATCATTACACTTTTGGTGATTTGCCCCAAAACAATGAGTATATTTCTCTCTCTCTCTTTCTCTCTCTCTGGCTTTATAAAAGGATAAAAACCACTGCTTGATATTAAAAGGAGAAAAACCACTGCTTGATATTAAAAGAAGAAAAACCACTGCTTGATATTAAAGCCTAATACTTATTTTTAGAGTTTTCTATTTGGAAAGTTAAGGCCCTGAGTTTGGGAGAGCTGTCCTTCGAGCGTAAAAGCGAAACGTCATCCACCTTCATGCAACTAGTGACAGCTAAACCTTTATTAACCGATTCTTTTGGCCACTTAGTTGAATCCTTAAACACAACACCGACATATTCTCCGCTGCGGGGTTGACATGGGAGCTTGTTAGCAAACAGTTGCATATTTAATAGCATCAGCATTCATTCGGAGTCGTGTTTTTTAGCGACCTGGCAAAGTCCAGTTGAGATCTTGACAATATAATTGAGTAATTGAGTTTAGCTGTTGAATCAGAAATGTAAGAAATCAGTATTGTCGCCGTCTGGGGGCAAACATCTTAAACGCCGGCTGGTTCATATCATTTCAAAGTCACACAGTATGTAGACATCAATAAGGCCTCTGTCACATTCATTCCTTATTGAGATGACGTTATTTTGAGTGCGGTTGGAGCGGCTTTAATGTTAGCGTAGCCCCGATCCATCCAAACTCCATTCAGAAAAACAAGCCTGACAAAGCATGAATTCAGACTTCTCACAAAGTGGCATCATGACGTTGTTATTCCGGCATCCTTTTGATCTGTTTATTGCAACTAAATCACGGCAAAAAAAAAAATCTGTTTATTTTGGGCTCAATATTGGGTTCAGTTTTTGGAAAAAATCAAACTCAGGTGCCAAACGATGAATAAACATGGACGCGGTGAAAAGGCCGACGGTGGATTTGGTTGCCTTTGACTCGAATCTCTCAATGTTTCCACCAATGTTTCTTTCGTGACCTCTCTTCAGTCCGTCTCACTTTTTTTTATTCACTAATGATACTTTCCGGCCACCAGATGGCGCTAAAGTCACCAGCATCACAACGGACAACGTGACGGATCACTGCACGGTACCTGAGAAGCTGTCTTTGTCCATGGCCAGCAGCTCTCTGGCTTGGTACAGGTAGCAGCGCAGGTGGTAGCGGGTGCCGCCTAAACACACACACACACACACACACACACACACATCATTTAATTGACACAATAAGAGATGGATGGAAAAATGGATGAGGGAAGAAGAAGAGAGCAGATGGACGAGTAGGTTGAGCGCCGTCTTACGGTCAAAGAAACAGGAAATGGTCGGTCTGTTGACTCCGAACGTGGTCGTGATGGACTTGTCTTCGTTCTTGTCCTCTATGCTGCTCTGTGGGAGGAGGAGGAGGAGGAGGAGGATGAAGATCACATTCAGAAAGAAAGTAACATTCTTACAACAACATATTAATGAAACATAGCAGGGCCTTCAAAATAAAAGACTACATACTTCAGGGCAATGGACACATACGTGTGTGTGCTTTTGATCTGGGGGCAGTTTTATCATCGTGTGGGCCCCTCAGCTCCAATGGATTTTAAAGTTATAGACAATATTTCATTCAAAAGAAAGTGTGCTTTCAACTTTGTGTCAGTGGTTTGTGTTTGTCTCTTTCCTGTCTCATCATCACAATGTCCCAATGCACAAAGCCAGCTCCAGTTGGGTGTGGAGGAACTTGACTGGTCTGACCCCAACCCCCATCCAACACCTTTGGGATGAACTGGACCACCAGCCTCTCTCTCTCTCTCTCTCTCTCTCTCTCTCTCCCTCTCTCTCTCTCACCAGAGAACACTCCAGAGCAAAGATGGCGGCCGGTCCCGTCTTCTCCAGCGGCTCCATGCGGTACCTCCACCTGCGCCTCCGGAAGCTGTCCGTCTTCCTCGGCTTCAAGTGGAACCTCCAGCCGAACAGCGAGGCGTACTCCCATCCCTCCCTCTCCGCCTCGTCCGGACGCTGCTGTGAACGGACACACACACACACACACACACACACACAAACACACACACGATAACCACTCTGAACATCTGTGTGTTACATCTTCTCTCGTGCTCATTTGTGCTACTAGACCACCATCTAGTGGCTGGAAGAGGAAACTTCAACTGATCACATTAGAGGATGAACTTAATTAATATTACTGAGTGTAACCTCAAAAACATTCACACACTGCAGAGTGACATAAGTAAGTAAATTATTAAAAAAGTAAGTGCACAGCACGTGGATTAAAACAACTACAAACTAGACAATTACTTAAAAGTGTTTTGAAAACTATGTTCTGTGCAAAACAGTTTATAAATGCGTTTAATATAAAAGATAAAGGAAAGGAAGGTCTTGAATTCTAAGGAAAATCTGGGAAAATTGTCTTATCAACTTCCAAATTGTCCTGTTTCCCACTGATTAAAGAAGAATTACACTTTGTTGGGTTCAATGTTTTTTTATCAAATCAAATTCCTTTCTCCTTTGGTGCTCTCCTTTATCACTAGAGCACCAAATGTGGATTAAGCCGCCTCTAAAAATAGTTCCGACATTCAAATATCTAAAGCCTTCCAATGTTTTTTCCAGCTATTTTACATTTATTTAGCTACCTGAATGTTTTGTAAATTTATCCTCTTTTATTTTATTTATCCTCAATTTTCTTTTTTTTTAAATGCCCCCTGAATGTGTCTTTTCTTCGCTACCTTTCGGAGAGCTTCCATCTTCTGCTGGTCTCGCCGTCTCATTCGTATCCATCGCCGTCTTCGGTTGGTGTGGTACATCTTTTCTGCCGGCACCCACGACTTGGGACGGCGGTCTGGAGGGATGGGGATGCCGTACTCCCAGCCTGGTGGAGGAGGAAGAAGTATTCTGACTCTTTATTTAAGTAAAAGTACTAATACAACAATCTAAGAGTACTCAATTAAAAGTAAAACTGTTGCACGTAGAAAAGTACAGAAGTATTATCAGCAAAATGTAACGATATGTGATTCTGTCTGACATCATTAGATTGTTAATACTGACGCATCAGCTGCTCAAGGTTTTAACTACTGGAACTATTTTTATTTTAAGCAGTAAAGTACTCCAGTAATAAAATTAAATTAAACTTTTTGTGAGAGCTAACAAGACAAAACGTTTGGGAAACACTGGTTTAATCTTTGACAATGTACTTGAGTAAATGTACTGTGTATAATTTAGCTTTTGTTGTGTGTGTGTGTGTGTGTGTGTGTGTGTGTGTGTGTGTGTGTGTGTGTGTGTGTGTGCGCGCACCTTGATCATCCACAGCCCTGTTGAGATCTTCGCTCCACTCCACCTCCTCCCAAACCCAACCTGGAGGACACTCCACCTCGTCCTTAGGCACCGCCTTCTCCCCATTCTGACACGAACACACACATTTTTTTAGATTAACAGCGACGAGTGAAATATACACACACACACACACACACATTTACAGTTTTTACACACACGTACCACGTCAGTGTACCCCTCCGGCATGCCGATCCACTGTCCACCCGGTAACCTCATCTGGTTTTCAAACACTTCCTCTGAGAAGGTCATGTGACCGGCGTCCACGTCAAACAGCATTCTGAGGGTTTGTCATCACAGATGTTTATACAGTACACATGAATACACGTTTCCACTTCCAGTGTGGTCTGGGTGACAATCTAGAAACAAAACAAGCCTTAAAAAAAAGCAAACAATGCAGTAAAAAAAAAGAAAAATACTTCAGCATCGTCTCACGTAAAAAGTGTTGGGAAACACACTTACGTCTTCTCGGGGCTGATGCACCAGTCTCCAGCCCAGGTCCAGCCTGGAGAGGGTTTGAAGCTGTCTTTGGGCAGTTTGACTCTTCCAGTGACGTCGCTGAACTTTGGGTAGGTCAGACCCGTAGTCCCCCAGCTGCCCACCAGGGCGAGTCGGGTCTGGTTCTCATACTGCAGAGAGAGAGAGAGAGAGAGAGAGAATTACTGATCTGGTTGCAATAGGGGTAATGGTAGAAGTGGTAGCAGTAGAAGTCGTTGTGACAGCAGTAGTGACAGTAAACGTATTAGTAGTACCAGCAGTAGTAGTTGTAGTACCAGCAGTAGTACTTGTAGTACAGCGGTAGTGTCGGCAGTAACGTTTGTATTATGTCTTGCAGTGGCAGTGCTAGTGAACGGTTATATTATTGATATTAATAATAGTAGTAGCAGTAGTGGTATCAGATGCAGTAGACAATGTACTAGAAGTGGTAGTACAACTGTCTGTTACACCTACTAGTACTTTATAAATGGTGCGTTCACAAGCCAACAATTAGTCCGTTTTAATCGAACTCTGTGGCGGTTTGTTCGGGCAGTTGTGAAGGTAACCCTGACTGTCGGATCTTCACTCCCAGCAGCAGCAGCAGCGTCTCACCGTCTCAGCAAAGACCGACAGTTTCCCTTCAGCGTATTGGTTGAAGTGTTTGACATCAGCGGCCAATCCGAACCAGACTTTGACCCTCAGCTGACCGGGAAGTTTGGCCTCTACGCCGCCGCCCTGTGGGTTCTGCACAACACACACACAGCCCGTCGGTAAAACTTTATTTCAGAGAACGACATGTGTGCGTGCGTGTGTGTGTGTGTGTGTGTGTGTGTGTGTGTGTGTGTGTGTCCACCTTGAGGAAGACGGTCTGCAGCTGTCCGCAGTGTTTCCCACAGTTCTGCTGGGAGAAGATCACCGTGTGTGCCGGGATGCGGTGGTACGCCACCCTGCGGTCGCCCTGCAGCATCCATATCACGATGTCTGGGAGACTGTTCTGGGGCTGGGCGAGAGACATCGAGAGCACACAGAGAGAGAGAGAGAGAGAGAGCGAGAGGGAGAGAGAGAGAGAGAGAGAGAGGGTATTTTCTTTCACTTTTATTCTGTCTCTCTTTGTCATGTACAATACATTTTCCAGTTTAATTTAATAATAGCAATAAATATTATAATCCCTCTCTGCTCCTCCTCCTCCTTTTTGTGTAAATACATATTTTTCTAAAGAATGAAACTGGTGTTTTTTCTCAGTATTTCAATGCAAATGTGATAAAAGTATATACTAATTATGCACAAAACTCAAACTCAACCAACATCCCACCATTTTATACTTCTGCTTGAGATGTTTTTTTTTCCAGAAGAATTGGAGTCCCACAAATTAGTTTGAGATCCAAAGACGTTTGTTTTCTGTAGATAATATAGTTTTTTTTTTTTTTTTACAATACTTCTCCTCCTTCTTCTTCCTATTTTACTTCTTCTGCAGCCTAAATCCTCACTGAAACGTGATGGGAACATAACAACGGGCTCACCTCCTCGGACATTGTCCTCAGCCTGCCGGCCCAGTCCTCGGCCTGCTCCAGCACCGTGGACAGCTCCGTGGCGGGTCCGTGCTTCAGAGCCTGCGCCGCCGCTACGATCTGCTGCAGGTGGAGGGTTCGAATGTGCCTCAACGAGCGGTCCAGAGGAGTCGCACACTGCCACTGGTCGATGGAGGGCAGCTCTTCACTGGAGAGAGAGAGAGAGAGAGAGAGAGAGAGAGAGAGAGAGAGAGAGAGAATTACTGATCTGGTTGCAATAGGGGTAATGGTAGAAGTGGTAGCAGTAGAAGTCGTTGTGACAGCAGTAGTGACAGTAAACGTATTAGTAGTACCAGCAGTAGTGGTTGTAGTACCAGCAGTAGTACTTGTAGTACAGCGGTAGTGTCGGCAGTAACATTTGTATTATGTCTGGCAGTGCTAGTGAACAGTTATATTATTGATATTAAAAATAGTAGTAGCAGTAGTGGTATCAGATGCAGTAGACAATGTACTAGAAGTGGTAGTACAACTGTCTGTTACACCTACTAGTACTTTATAAAAAAGTGTCAGAAAGTCTGAAGTCATCGGCTTGAAAAGGAATAACATTATAGAAAGCAAGTTAAAAGAAAATATAAAGCGCGTAACCCATTTGTGAAGTAAGATAACAGAATCAGAATCACATTTGGAATCGGACGAGGTGAACAGAGACATAGAATAAAACAATAAAACAATACAAAATAATAAAAAAAACAATCAATTTAAAGATAAATATGGTAAACAACAAACAGATAACTTCAAAGAACTACAACACTTTTTTTTGTTTTGTAGTCCATCAAACTGAAATGATGTCGAGTAAAGTGATACAGCCAAGAGTCTTGTTGTTGATACATGAGCTTCAAGTTTTCAGAATTGTGTGCATAGTTCCATGTTTTGTGTACAATAGTTTGTTTACAATAATTGTTTTTCGAGGGAATGTCACCACATGACACCCAGTTTGTAATCCTGTGTTTCCTCCTTCAGTGATAAGATAGTGATAGGAAGAAAGTCATTGATTTCTATGAAAGTCTTCGAGATGGACACTTTAAGTAAAAGCAGCAAAAAGCAGCTTAGTGACTTGAGAGAAAACATTTGCCCTGTTTACCTGAATTGTTGAGATTATTATCATTATCATATCATTATTCATTATGAGAAAAGTTTTTAAGGAAGGAAAAATTCTGTTCTGTTTTCCGAATTAACAAGATACTTCAAAATCCTGCGAGAAGCTCGACTTCCTGGAAGCAGAAATGTTCCACCTGTTGTAAATGTATTGCTTATGTGTCACATTTCATAAGATATATATGTTTTCAAGGTAAACTAATTCCAGCTGTAAATTATGTGCGGTGCAGTGAAAAGTACTATATTTCCCTCTGAGATGTGCTGTAGTGGAATAGGAGTATAAAGTAGCACAGTACTTGAGTAAATGTACTTGAATCACGCAGCACTTGACATTACGAAGCATCTACCTGCAGTCCACGATGACCTGCTCCAACAGCTCCACCACCCGGAGCTCCACCTCCTCCAGATCACCGCCTGCCTTCACATCCAGCTGCACCCGCTGCAGGTTCGCCTCCTGGACACACACACACACACACACACACAAACATGTTCGGATGGTAGATCTACATTTGTCGCAAACACTTTCTAGTTTATTGGAAACTCAAAAGCAACTCTCACCAGTCTCTCTATGATCGCCAGCAGCATGTTGAGAGCCTCGATCCTCGGCTTGATATCTTCCCACTCTGAAGACAGAACCACCACCGGTTTAACGTTTCCCCAGGGGAGGTAGTAGTAGTGGCAGCCTGGAAGACACACACACACACACACACACACACACAAATGAACAGCATCCTACAACTAGAACTCTTTGTTAATTGATAACTAACTTGGGTCAACTGAAAAATATACTATACGCTGACTAAATTTAAATACAAATATGATAAAAATATGAATAAAAAACACAAAGCTTCTTGTTTTCAGGTGATTATACAGTATTGAAAACATAGTTATGAATATAATATTCCATTTCTGATGATAAATACGACAACATGTTACACACTGGCCCTTTAAATGTCGGTTGGTTTCACCTGGACTAACGTTACATTGCACCACTTGCAACCTGACCTTTGACCTACCATCGAACACGGCCCTGCTGAACTGGGTGGCGGAGGCCAGAGGGAGGCAGGTGTAGTCGAACTTGTTGCCGTAGTTACCGATGCTGACCTCGAACTGGATGGCGTCGTCGACGTCCTGGAGGAGCGTGGCCGAGTAAAACGCCACGAAGAGAGAGAACTTCCGCTTCCTGAGAAACTTCTGTTGGACGGAGAAAGAGAAAGAGAAAAAGGGAGACATGGATGATGCATTTCTTTGTGTTGTTGACGTGTTTTTAACCTTCTTCCCTCTCACCTCCACCACCAGCAGGTCATCTGACGGTATTTCTTCAGATTTCTGCTCCGGCTTGTCCGCCAGTTTCGTAGTTAGCTCCAGTAGAACCCGACCTCGGTATGCCACGCCCTCCCCCTGACAGACAGAAAAAGATCTTTAAAAGGTGCAATATTTATTGAAATGTCAATAGATTGTTGCCACAATCAGTTAAAGACATAAGTGTTAATAAAAACTACTGCTTATTATTTAAAAAAATAAAAATCGTACACATATCTATTCATTGTGTTTAAAGCCGGTATTTCTACACAGCTGCGTATAAAGATCCGGCTACAGATTATTATTAGTATTATATTATTTGTAGAGCTCCAGCTGCATATAATTTGATGGTTTTTTTATCTTATGTGAACATAAAATAAGTGTCTTTGGGTAAAGTATTGGTTACATAAAACAAGAAAATAATGCCATTTTATAGATTATATTACACAAATTTTAATTGCACATATTATTTTTTCTTCATACTGCAAACATTTAAACATTCAATAGCACATTATATTTGGATTATATTAATATATATTCTTTTTTCTTTTGCATATACATTTAAATTGGATTATTTATTTTATTTTGTATTTCTATTACTTTGTATATTTTGACTGACAAAAACACCAAGTAAAATTCCTTGAATGTGAAAACCTACCCGTTTCTGATTCATATAAGACAATTAACTGAGGAAATAAAGACTTGATGTGCGTCACAATAAACACATTGAAAAGTAAAACATGCAGAATGTAAAGCATTTTATCTCAAAGACACTTACCAGACAAAATCAAGTTCTGGATGGTTTAATTTGATTATTTTCTTCTGATTGTATTTAAAAGTGTAAAAACAAATGTGGAGTTACTTTTCCGAGGTTGAGCGCTTCGTGTGGATCGTTGAAGGCGGTGAACTCTCTGGGGCTGCCGTACAGGTTGACAAAACACGGGCCGAACGTTGGCAGGAAACCAAGACTGTCATCAACTGCAATGATACAACATGCCAAATAGATAATTATGAAGAGAATATGAAACAGTGAAAATTAAGAAAAAGACTAATTGATTTATTGATTGATGAAATTATGTGCGCTTGACAAAATAGATTCAGAGAGTTTCATCAGAATCAAGTCAAGATGGAAGCAGTTATGAGTTGAAAGGAAGAAGGAAATTTTAATCACAAAAATAAAAAATAAAAAAACACAAAACCAAAGAAACGGTGTAGAAAGGATGGTTGGACGTACTGCCAGAGTGGACGGTCCGTGGAGTCAAGTCATCTGAATGCGTAGAGAGGAAGCGTGGTTCAGAATCACAGACAGATGTCAAGAGTCAGAAGAGAAAGGAAACAGACGTCTTTGAACGCCCCGCAAACCCAAGCAAAATGCACTTGACCACAACGCAAAAAAAAAAGCCTGAATACTCAAAGCAAAATGATTTCGCTCGTTTCAAGTACATAACTTGAAACAATGCGGTGGTGCCAAAATGTTAGTAAATTGTTAGTAAAGTAAATTACTTTCTCTATTATTAGCATTAAGCTGCTCTATGCTGATGATTCGTCATTATTCACATGGTGTTTTCAAACGAAGACAGAGAACGAATGGCACTTGTCACACACACAGTGAGAAAAACTCATGCATGTCGTCTTCATCTGGGACAAGGACAAGACGACTGTGAGGCACTCCAAGGACCGGAGCCTCGAGCAATGTCAGCATTCAGCACACAAACATAACCGAGTTAGTTCATGTCACTTAAAATGTGTCCATGCTTCGTTATGTTCACACACTGCAGACACGTCTGGGGGTTCAAGACTTGAGATTTCTAGAAGAAAATCCAAAACTCAGTTCTCACACAGGATTTCAAAAGAACTTCTAACTTTTAAATTCAAAATGGGTGCACACTGGGTTCATCTGAAGTCGCTCAAAACCATAGGTAAAATATGTAATTCATGTTCCTGATGATAAAACTGTTTCTACTCTTCATACCATGCAGCCAGAAACCTCCAGTTCTGAAAAGAGAAGCCAACGATGAAGTGCCTTAAACGTGCAATCTTTCTGATGCCCATCAGGGGGCGACTCCTCTGATTGTATTGAAGTCTATGGGAAAATTACCCTACTTCTCACTTGATTTATTCCCTCAGTAAACATTGTAAACATGAGTTTATGTCTCAATCTCTAGTTTCAAGTCTTCTTCAATACAGCATGATGTTCATTTAGTAAATTATGGTCCATTTAGAGTCAAGTAGACCATAAAGTGGAGTATGCTTTAGGGCGGGGCTTCCTTGTGATGAACAGGTTGCAACCACTGCTGTGTTTTTGGCTTACAACTTGTATTTTTGGCTTACAACTTTAACCCTTTCACAATGGGTTTTCAGTTCATGAAAGTCAATTGTAACCTTTTTAGTCACCTAAAAATGTCCAAGATGGACGACGGCCAAAACCAAGATGGCAACGGCAAAAAACAAAGATTGCGACGGCCAAAACGCAGAACTCTAGACTTCCAAATTCTTAGTCCACAAACCAATGGGTGGAGTCACATTGACTAGGGATAACCCAGTCTGGTTTCATCATGTTTAGATCTAGTCTGGATTAGGAACCTCTACACCACAGCAGCACAAAGTGTTCAGATTACTTACCATCCAGTCAGGAGGAACATGCAACTGAACATTCAAATGTAAACTAATACATTTAAATGTGACCTTTCGATTAATGTAACCTACGTTTGATTGAAGGCAGAGTGAAGTGCAACAATGTATCATTTTTGTGCAAACAAATCAAACTAGAAACAGAATTGAACCGGCAAAGGACTGAACCAAACCAAACAAGACCAGTTAAGTATAAACAATCTGATGCAGTCAAAGCCAGTCAGTTCCAGTATAAACCAGTCTAAACCAAACTGGTCGGGTCCAGTCCAGTTCAGACCGGTTTCGTTTAGTTACTTACCATCTATCTCTCCACCGGGGGCGGAGATCTTAGACATACATAGGTGGGTGGTGCCGATGACATCATTGTGACTGGCTCTGTCCCTGAAATAAGAAAGTGAGAGAGAAAAAGCTCTGAAACATGCTTTTGAAGCCAAATGGTGACATGAATTAAAACGTATCACTCTAAACCAGAGAGCCAAACTGAGGGGTGCTCCTCCCCCAGGGGGCTGTGGGAGAGTTTAAGGGGGAGTGTGAAGGGAGAGCCGAGACGTAAAGGATTGAGATAAAAATACAATTGAGGTCTTCTAAAATCCTCGGAGATATCATAGAAAAAAGACCCTCCGGCATAACTCAAGAACTTGCCTGAGAATCACAAGGTTTTAAAGTTTTCTTCAGTATCAAAGTAATCTCGTGATACATGTCTGTACATCCATGGGTACACTGCAAAGAGAAAGTGCTAATATCTAATTCTGCATTCTTTTAATGGTGCCAGTTTCCCAAATTGTGAATAAACATAGGCTATAAAAACACAGTGCTCAAGTTGTCATCCACAGTAAATTGTCTCAATCTTGTCCCACAGCGTCAGACTATGAAAATCTAATCTAAATACCCACACTGAGTTTAAGTCTTTATTTTATGACTTCTGATTCTGAGTTTGATAGAGCAAAATGTAAAAAAAAAAATGAATTAACGATTGAGCTATAATTCACCAGTCCAGAATCCTGATCCTCATCTTCTCACACATGGAGGGAAACTGGGAGGGGAAAAGAAAGCATACACCGTATAATGATGACGAGGAGTACATTAATCTTGGTAGCACAATAAAGTTGCATAACAACGTGTGTTTGCACTGTTTCTTGTTTATGCCTCACCCTAATCGGCATAGCCAGGCTCTGGTTCCACTGTGGGTTGGCGTTCTTCTCCATAATCTTAGTGCAGACCTGAAAAATGGAAGAAAACACAAGGCACATTAAATGTTTAGGTTCTGCGTTTAATGTTGGGTTCGGGATAAAAACAAATGTTCGGCTCAAACGACGCACAGTTTTGCCGGCGAAGTGGATCTCCACCAGAGGATCCACCAGGTTCTTCCTGTTGCTGTCAAACCCGAGAATCTGCCTCATCCCATCCATGAAGGCATCGTCCACTGCAGACAGAAAAAGAGATGGAAATTAGAAATCTTATCTGATGCATAATCAGTGATCACACACGAGAGACTCACTTTGTGGCAGGTCTTCAGCTCTGAAGATCCTCAGGGTGAACGTGGCTCCTCTCAGAGAAAGACCAGCCGGTCTCAGCAGGTTTCCTTCTATATCTTCTTTATCTTCCACACACTCGCGTTTGTCAGCCTGCAGGAGACACAAAAACACAAAAACACACATATCACATGTTGATGCATTAATAAAATCCTGCATTCATTAAGAGCGGGACACACAGACTTGGAAAATACAATGAAGAAATATTTGGGGATGGTTGTATCAGGATTTATATATGTATTTATGTACTGTACATAAATGAAATTGTGCATACTTTACTACTTTACTTGAGTATTTTATACTTCTACTCCATTACATTTCAATATATAATAAATTATTTTACACTTTAAGTTACTTTTCACAGTGAAAACATAATTTGCTTGTATGATAAGAATCAGTAATAATCTATCAGTAGTATACAAAGTATCTCAAATTGGCTGAAAAATATAATATTCTATAAAGGAACCATTCTGCAATGAGTACTTCAATTTTTGATACTTAAGTGCAAAAAAAAAAACTTTAATCTTTACGACTAGGAAGATAACAACTACGTAGAAGTTAGTGTTAGACACCAGAGGAAAGGTCATGGTGTTACCTAACTCAAAGTGTAAACTTCTTAGGCTCATCATGCATACAATTAGCAAGGCGGCACGCTAACATTGCTGCTTCAACATGCTAGCCTTTAGCATGTTAGCATGAATTTAACATGATCTGGTCATTAGTTTTCTGTTGTAATTCCGCTAATCTTCTTTCGCCCAATCAGACTCACCGGTGGCTCATCTCCAGCCGCCAAAACCAACAGGCTGACCTTCAGGTAACCTTTGACCCCAGCAGAGAGGTCGTCGGGGTCACAAAGCAGCAGCCATTTCCTCAAGAAGCAGTGTCCTACAGAGAGAGGAGGGGCTTAAACTCTTCAAACTAACCAATTATATACTTTAACATAGGAACCAGGAACTAAAAACACTCTCTGCTCCTTAGTGATCATTTTCACACCAATACAACAGGAAAAATCACGAAAAAACATATAGTCCATATAAATGTATTACATATGTACTAAATGTATACTCACTGTGCTCATTGTAGACGGTGCCCACATCCAACTGTAAGAAATATATTTTTTTTTTTACATATTTTGTCTTGTCGCTGAGCCAGAACACAGTGCACTATATACTTAAAGGAATGTAACTATGTACATGACTCAAGTACTGTACTTAAGGACAAATATTAGATATTGTACTTGAGTATTTCCATTTTATTTCTCCTCCACTACATCTCAGAGGTAAATATTGTACTTTTTACTCCACTACATTCGTCTGACAGTTTAAGTTGCTTTTCAGATGACAGTTTTTTTTATAAATGTCCTGTCCAGTGAAAACCACGTATCTCCAGATGTTGAATGTTTGTGATAAACTGAAGTTTTCCTTTATTGGTTGAGAAAATTCTCCTACTTACATAAACTCTTTAAAAAGCCTCTTGGATCAACTGGAAAATGTATCATCACAAAGCTGTTTTTCTTTTTAGAGATACGAGGTTCTCACAGGACAGCGACGCTGCAAACATGATGATCTTATAGAATATGATGTAGATTAAACTAGACAACAGGATATATATGTTATGATGCAACATACACATGAATGCAGCAGTAATATTAATCCAGAAACATCTGATATAATAGGAGGAGATTTTACTGCACTAGCAATAATTTTCCTTTAAGTACTTTATGTACATTTAGTTGAAAATACTTACATACATTTACTGAAGTGAGGTTTTGAATGCAGGACTATTACTTGTCGTGACGTTTTTTGCAAAGTGTGGTATTAGTAATTTTACTGCAGTAAAGGATCTGAATATTTCCCCCCAGCTTGAAGTACTTTCTATCTTTTTGTCAGTTGGAACAGACACATTTGAAGTTTCTAACTAAACCGTCGGTTTACCTTAAATTCACCGATCACAGCGTCAGTTCTGAGTGAGCGGGAGTCACACACCTGTCGGGCGGGAAGAGAGGGTTCACATTTCTTACAGGGACTGACAGGGAAACACAAATAGTAAAATCAAAGATCCAAAAAAAGCTGACTCACGGTGATGAAGATCGGTTCATCAAACAAGTCTGACGGAGTCTCGAAGAAGTTCAGGAAGAACGTCTGTCGAGAGGAAAACACTCACGTTGCAGTTTGATAGATATTAACTGTTTCCTGTTAAGTCATTTAAACCTTTCTTGCTTACCTCGTCAAAGTAGGGATTGTTGCCCTTTCTGATGCGGGTCCTCTTGGACTGCCCGGCTACGGTTACCTTGACAACAGGCTGGATGTTGATGCCCGGCAACTGTCGGCCCTCGATGACCCGCACGCGAACCTGGACAGGAAGCATGAGCATTTTTATTTTTTTATTTTTTATTATCTAAAAGAAGCATCAGTTAACAATGTGTCCAAACGTACATTTACACAAGTGCTGTGCTCAAGTACAAATTTAAAGTACTTTAGTTATTTTACTTTTTGAATTAATCTGATAACTTTAGTTAGTAGTTGCTTTACACTTTGCATATAATAATCAGCAGATGAATCCATAATGAAAATAATTATGGTCGTTAATTTGCTCCACCTCAACCAACAACAGTAAAGTCCCGCTTTTACATTAATGCATGAGTAATAATAATCTAATGATTTATTATTTAATGGTCACAGTTTTTTTATGAGCTTTCACAGCTTTTCCTGATTTACATACTTTCGTTACGTTTTCAATGCAGGGCTTTTGCTGTGGAGCGTGGTATTAATGTTTACATAAGTAACAGATCTGAACACTTTGCATCGTCTTCTTCTTAAGGTTTTGGGACCCTAATATAGGCTGTCTCGTATTCCTTGTGTAATATTCCTAAATCACCACATGGTGGCGCTGTGAGCAAACTAATGATCCAGCACAGTAAAGAACGTTAGCTTGAAGCATAAGCAGCAGTCTGCCGTATATATATATATATTTGTCTTTGAAATTATAATTATACATCATTCCAAACGTCCACGCCTTTATCTGCCACAAACAATCAGCGCCAATAAATTAATCACCATCAAAATTAATAGTAAATTTACATTTTTATACATTACCATCAACTCTGTTTTGAAAAAGATCAACTTTGTTTTCTCCCATTTGCATGATTTAGATAAAAAAATAAAACTTGATTCATGTTTTTTGATGTGCCTGGAAGTGATGGCAGTGTTATTATTTATATTATATTATATTATATAGAAACCAGGCTAAAGAACACTTTAATAAAAATAAAAAAAAAACTGCTTGATGACGTCCATATTTAAAATATCGATCCTCTACCTGTAAGTCCTGAGGTTTGTTGGGCAGCGGTTTTGGCTGACTGCTGGCTCCTCTCCTCCTCTTCCTCAGCCCTCCGTGGGTGTTGTAGGTCGGCGGCGAGCGCTTCGGCGTCTGGGCCGTGGGGGACTCGTGGCCCGAGGGCCCCTGAGGGCCGATGATGACCATGGAGCGCCCGTCGTCGGCACCCTGGTCCTCTGTCGGCTCCAGCATGATCATACTCTCTGTATCCTCCTCGCCCAACGTGTCCAGAGAAATCACTGCGAAGGCAAGCAGATTGACAGAAAGTGTTAATTAAAAGTCAATAAATATGAGACACAGGGGGAATATATACGCAGCAGGACTGATTTATTTAATAAGTAAATGACAGATTATATCACTTGTGACTGTGTCCAGCTCCACATTGGGGTTGTTGTTATGGGGTAGAGCCTCAGGATGGGGAGGGGGCTGATACATTGGAGCCGATCCTGGAGGAGGGACGTAGGAAACCTGCAGGGTCAGCGTGGCCTAAAGGAAACACAGGAAAGCACCGGTATATGCTTCAATCAGTGCCGATGAAAAGTAAAAGGCAGGAAACATGACATGAACATACAAGTAATCCAAGCAAATGCTTCACAATGAGTGTAAAAGCATCATAATGGAACTAAACGCATCATAATGAGGTAAACACATCATAATTAAAGCAAGCGCATCCTAATTAAAACTTAAATCTAAATATAAACTGAAATTTGTACATTTATTCTATCTATTTAGACAACGTGCATAGCAAAGTTTTTGATAAAACATTTTTCTCCCATAATCAGTCCATCCTGAGAGTGTGGTCCCTCTGTTGCACTCAGATTTTTTCCTTTTTTTTTGTCCCGTTAAGTTTTTTTTGGGGGAGTTTTTCCTGTTCCGATGTGAGGGTCCTGGGACAGAGAATATCGTGTGTGTGTGTGTGTGTGTGTGTGTGTACAGATGATAAAGCCCTCTGAGGCAAAATAGTGATTTCTGATTTTGGGCTGTACAAAATAAATAAAATTAATAATTGAATCATAATGAAAGCAAACGCATCATACTAAATGTGAACGCATCATAATTAACTCAAGCATATCGTAACGTGTGTAAGCATATCATGATGAATGTTAACGCATCATGATGAACGTAAACGCATCATAACGAACGCAAACGCATCATAACATGACATTTTTACTTTTCAAAAGAACAACTGATTGATAGTGAGCAGCTAAAGCGATGTCATCCACCGTTTTTCTCTCTGGTGTGCGAGGGAATGAGCATTTCAGTGCAAATCCTCCAAACTTCACGCCTTCATCGCGTATTCACGAGGACGTTCAAGAGATGGGAGGCTTGAAATTGCGTGAAGCAAAAAGAGGATTTCTTCAGCATGAGTTGTGTATCAGCGGCAGCGGAGCGCCGTCTGGCGTGTGGACCAGTTAAAGGTGTAGTCTTCTGCAGTTTCCTTTCACAGGAAAAAGCAGCTTAAGTGATCAGCTGTAATGTTTCTGTAAACAAAGCTATCAGCGGCTGTGTGTGTGCAGCGGCAACGTCATCGGATTCTATTCAACGGGTTTGTGATCACGTTCAGGGTCCCCCTCACACACGTAATTGTGGGGCTTTGCTTGTAAAAACTATATTTTCAGAATTTTCAAAACATGTATCACGTGTCACTTGCATGATAAGATGAATCTAAAATCTGAAAATGTGAATATAACTTAGAGGTTATAGTTTATCTCGTGTTGTTTTGTGAATATGTTGGTTTGAATTAGATCTTTCTTTGCTTTGTGGAATGACAAATGGCCCTGAACATCACGCACACATTGCACCTTCTGTGAGGTAAACACTGGTGTGTGTGTGTGTGTGTGTGTGTGTGTGTGTGTGTGTGTGTGTGTGGACATCAATCAGATCCACTCTGACACCGAGAGGAAGACTTTGTTTTGGGGTCAAGAAACAAAGATGGGAAACAGAACAATGTTTCATCTGCAGAAGACGACTATAGGTGTGGCCCATCAAGGTGTGTGTGTGTGTGTGTGTGTGTGTGTGTGTGTGTGTGTGTGTGTGTGTGTGTGTGTGGCTTGTGCTTCTATCTACGTGAGGACACATTTGAGTTTTGGCTCTTGTGAAAAGGATGTTTTAGGTTTGGAATTAGACTTTTATTTGCTTTAATCACTGAACTCAACCAGCCTATATTTAGGAAATTTTTTCGCAAGACTCTTGCTCAGCAAAGATGGGAAATACAATCACACTGCTTCTTTAAACTAGTATGAATATGACTTTTTAAATCATGAAGCCATCCAATAACATATCAATAAGGATTCATTCATTTGATCTAGCCGGCAAACAATCCACCAACAATCATCAAAATCGGACAGATCGAACAGATAAGAATAAGGACCACTGATACAATTTATCTGATGAAGACGTTTAGTTGGTTATCGAACCTTCTTAAAACAACTTAGAGTCGAAGTGTGGCGACATCAGTTTACCTGTTTCCAACAAAGAAATTCAAACATTGTTGTCAAAACTTCTCGTTTGGTTCTGAGCGAGTTTTTCTTTTTAATTCAAGATTCTAAAACACGGTGAACAAACACAGACACACGTTGAATAATCCCACCACAGTGAGACTGCATCACGGAGGACGAATACAAGTAAAACTATCTTCAGATTTAATTGGATTGAAAATAAAAAAAGAGAGAGAGAAAAGTGCAAGAGGGGGAATGGTTGTTTTTCTGCTCTGTCTCAGGAAAGTCTCTCTTTATTTTAAGATCCAGACAGGAAACTCAGGGTGATTTATGATTTGTCATTTCTTCATGATACAATGAGACTGTAAATTAATCTGTGTGTGTGTGTGTGTGTGTGTGTGTGTGTGTGTGTGTGTGTGCGTTTGCTCACCCCTGTGATGTTTCTCTTGGTGTCCAGCAGAGACACGGTGATGGTGGCGGCCAGGTTGGGAGAGTTGAGAACGTCTCTGAGAGCCAGCCGGGTTTCCCCCAGAAACCTAAACAGAACACACACACACACACACACACACACACACACACACATTTAAAAAGTCTTGAAAAGTACTGCATTTGGGACACGAGTACTCTGACCTGAGTAAATGAGCAGTGCTATTAATGTTGGGGTGTGGGTAATTATTAGGGGGAAATTAGCAAAACATGCTAGAAAAGTTGTGTTAGACCATGCACTTGGTCCCTTGTTATGTAATAATTCAGTATCTCCTCAAATAGATTTTATGAGCCTCATTTCCTGGTTTCTCAATCTGTGTGGAACCTAAAAGAAACAGCTGATGGTGGATCAGAGTATGGGTAAAATAAATTTAATTTATTTTTGTAGCTACGTGTTGAACTCACTGTCCTTTCCTCCATCTCAACACAAGATCTGAAACAAGCTGGACTCTGATTCTGCTTTGGTGCGAGAGGTCAAGGGTTCAACTCCTGGAGGAGCCCACAAGCTGCTTGTCTTCACACGTTAGCACAATCACTGAAGACCACTGCTGCAAGGGTTAAATGTACGGCCTTATCCTACCATATGAGGGTGTGATTCAGAAGAAATGATAATTAGATTTATTCAAATAGACAAGAGGATTATAATAATAATAACCAATATGTACCTCGTCTCAAAGTCAACTTTTTTTATGGGTTTTTGGTTAAATGCCTGAAATAAGGTCTGTAGTTAACACGATTTTAGTTTTTAGTTTTGTTCCACAACATAAAATACGTTAGTCATTGCCCCTCTCTTGAATTTTGAAGCTTGTATATGTCTTAAAGAAGGCCGGTTGTTAACAAGTGGCTACATGAGACTGCTAAACGCCTTTACAGCCTTGTTGCATCTACGCGCGCTCATGTGACCGCGGTGCAGTTCGTTTATAGTCCAACTTCAGATTTTTACTTCTGCCGATTGTATTCACGCTTTAAAAATCATAAAAGTGGTGTTTATTTGTGAAGATTATCTTGCTGAACAAAACGCGTAAGTATCATAAACGTTTTGTCCTGCAATAATCCAAAATCCAGCGGAAGAATCCCATTGGCATCTTGTCAAGGGAACCAGTGCGATGCTAACTTCCTGGTTGGCCTTTAAAAATCCGTCATCCTGGCACTAATCTATTAACTTGATATATAAAATGTTTACAGACGTATGCTTGAGCTGCGAACGTGCAGATGAATGCCACTTCTGGTCGCGCAAACCAAAGCAAAGAGGTCATGGTCTGAACGTCCCGTGAGAAGCGGATGAATGGATCCCTGAATCAATCAACACAGCAGCCGGTGAATGGGTGGAAATATGAGTGAATAAATACTCGACGACCACAATGAGAGGATGACCCGATTCTTTCACGCCTGACCCCGTCCCCTCCGACACGCTTGACATCTTGATGGAGCGGAACGGTCCAAAAATAACCGTCCGAAGGGGTGTTTTTTTTCGTGAAACAAAACAAGGCTGGACCACGGGGCCACACCCTTGTCAAACTCCGGGCGGTCCACCGTATCTCAGTCTCACAATGCCACAAGTCTTATCTCAATGCCTGTACTCCGAGCTATGCAAAGCTATGTTTCACACACGCCAGTCAGTACCTGTTTCTCCCCATCTTCTCATGGTCTTTGACGACACAGTGCAGCTCTGCACCGGAGTCCAGAGGGATCCCCTTCAGGTCCCATTCGAAACCCTGACAGAGACACAGCAAATACCATCAGCAGGCGATGAAAGAAAGCGTGGAAAACTTGTTTTGACGGTGCTGAGGTTCAGGTATCGAAATTCGAGACAACGCCAACAGAAATGTTCGTGCAAACTGCTGAGAGTCAACATTAGCATCCCAAAATCAAGGAATATGTTCTTATAATAAGGCATCAGGCATCGTTTGTGAGTTCAGCCTCGTCTGGTATGCTTCTCCACCGTGATTTCATCACTGTTAAAATTTCTGGCGACCCGAGTTTAGTCTGGGGAAAAAGGGTGAATCTATCTCACTTAGCGGAGTAATGACTCTCTTCTCTGTTACATCTACACTTATGATTTAGGCTTTTCACATTAAAAGCATCCCTCTTACGGCTTTATTATGACTACTGTCTCCCAGGAGCAACAAGAAAAGCTGAAAAAGATACAAGACAGCATTTTACCTGCCGTTGTCTAAATAGCAAATAATAAATATGAGGTTGTGTTACATGACGTACCTCGTTCCAAACAGGGTTGGGGTTGTTCTTGATGACCTTTGTCTTCTTCTTAGACCCTGAAGAAAACGGAGAAACAGAAACAATTAGAGTTAGATTATGAAACAGATTTTGGGGTCCAATGGGTACGTTCCTATGACATTGATGTGTGTGTGTGTGTGTGTGTGTGTGTGTGTGTGTGTGTGTGTGTGTGTGTGTGTGTGTGTGTTATCTTTCTGTGGCTTCCTGTTACATGGAGTTCAGAGCTCTGATTTCCCGTCTGTCCAGGACTCTTCACAGGAAGTGGGACATAAGACGGGCCGATGAACTGCCAGGATTCATCATTATCGTCACAGGAGCGTGATGTGAATAATTAAATTGGTCATTATTTCCTTTTGGTTTTTGGTCAAAAAGAGGAACAGGAGACAGATTAAGATGTTCTTTCCAGATCAAAGGAAACAGAGACAATGACTATTGTCTGATTTTAGAAGCTATTCAAATAGATTACGTGAGTATTGGCTTCCAGAGGATTTGAAAAGATTGATATTTTTAAACAGAAACTTAAAAACCCATCTTTTCAGTCAGGTCTATAATTTTATGTTTTTATTATTATTATTTAGGTATTATTAAGTCAGAAAATGTCTCATATTTTTAAATGCTATAGTTTTAGTATTTATACATATTTTATTTCACTCTAATTTTACTTTATTAACCTTTTACTGTTTTATCATGATTCATTTATTCAGTGTAAGATTTAATTTTCTCTTAGTCTCTTCATCTCCATTTTCGTCTTGTTTTTGTCCCTTCAATCATTTGTAAAGCACTTTAAATTGCATTTGATTTGTTTGAAAAGTGCGAAAAGAACAATAAAGAACTATAAAAAGGGGGTGATTGTAGTTTTCATAGTGAAATAATCAGTTTAGTTCGCGTTTACTTTTAAACAAGAACTGTGAGACAGTAAAATCACAACCAAGAAGTCTTGATTGACTCTGGTTAGCCACACATCAGTGGTGGTGCACAAACATGATGCACTCCTTTCACTGAGCCATACAATTGTTAATTATTCAAAATTAAGAACAAAAGCGCACAACGGAAGGCCTTGATTTCAGCTTGTTTTCTTAAACACAAAATTATTTTTCTCCATACACACACCCAAGGCTGTTTGCTTTCCTGTTTTCCCCAAAGTCATCACCCAATGTGAGAACACGGACACACACGCACACACACACACACACACACACACACACACACGCGCGCACACACACACACACACACACACACACATTTACCTTCACAGACACACAAACAAGTGCTTACGCAAATACCTACGTAAGTGTACCTCCGTTCTTGGAAGATATCTTGAAAAACACCTCCACCCTTCAACAGGGGGTCAAGAGGGTATGTTATATTTGTGTGTGTGTGTGTGTGTGTGTGTGTGTGTGTGTGTCCATCCCAAGGGCTGATATCTGAGCTGGCATCTCAGAGACAGGAAGTGGCATAGCATTAACTTCCTGGTTGGTTCAGCTTGGCACAGTTTCTGTCATGAGCCGAGAATAGAAACAAAACTGTGACCCACAGTGCTGTGAATTACTTGTGGGGAAAGCTAAGTTTAGACACGGGCTTTGTGTGCGAATGTGTTAGCTGCGTGTGTTGATTTGTCTGAGGCTAATTCAAAAGGTACAAAAGTATAAATGCGCTAGCTTGGTTCCCAAACTATAATCACTACCACATTTCAAATGTTGGAATCTGGTCAATGAATGAATGACTCTCTCAGTGCTTGGACACTACTGATCCAATCAGAGCCTTTGTTGGGACTAAAGTTAATGACCTCATCAAGATGAGTCAGAGTCAGATAGATATGTATGATACGGAACGCTAGCATTCACATTATTCATGACCTTATTACCTAGCTTACTTTGGTAACCTACGCCACTGCTTTGTGCCAACAGCTGAGTGGTCGTTTCCATTTGAAAAATGCAGAAAAAAAACAGGCGGCAACCTCCATTTTTTAAAAGTGAAGCCAATACTGTAGTGCCTTAAACCTGCATTCTCTCTCCTGACCACCAGGGGGCGACTCCTCTGGTTGTATAGAAGTCTATAGAAAATGACTCTACTTCTCTCTTGATTTATTCCCTCAGTAAACATTGTAAACATGAGTTTATGTCTCAATCTCTAGTTTCAAGTCTTCTTCAATACAGCATGATGTTCATTTAGTAAATTATGGTCTCATTTAGAGTCTAATAGACCACAAAACAGGGTATGCTTTAGGGCGCGGCTACCTTGTGATTGACAGGTCGCTACCACAGTGTTGTTTGGTCTGGAAGTAGTCTGTGTTTTTGTCTTACAACTTTAACCCTTTCACAGTGTGTTTTCACGTCATGAAAGTTGATTGCAACATTTTAGCCACCTAAAAATGTCCTTTTCAGCGTTCGGTTGTACTTAGCTCCTCCCTCTCGTGTCCAAACCAAGATGGCGACGGCCAAACTGCCAAATTCAAGGCTTTGACAACATTTGGGATATTCCAACCACTGAAAGTGATTTGATGCAGCCAGACTACAACAACACACAGTCCACTTACTGATGTTATATAAACACGGCATCCGCTTTATTTATTCTGAAATATCTTTCCAATAACAGCATACCTGTGTGCGTTTTCACTTATTTAACAAGTCAAATGTCTTGAACAAAGAAGAGACTGCAGTGTATGAGTGTGTCTCCAGGCTATAATTGGTAGAGGACCAGGATGAAGTAGCAGGGCTGCCAGTTTTTATTTCTGGTTTTGACAGAGAACAACACTTATTGTTCCAATAACAACACTTTTGCAGGAAATCCTGCCTTCAGTACACAAACTGAAGCACATGTTCTCACATTTAATCACATATTCACATGCTGCTTAACCTACGCCTGCAGACATATGGTCACAAACATGATGTAAATAAAAAAGAACAATCATAATATCTCTGTAATCAGGCAAAATTAGCCCAAGCCATCCCATCTTTCCATCAAAAAATATGATGCACAAATGCTTTTAAAGATTATTGCAGTTTGTCAGAAAATGTTTAGGTATCAACAAATACAGCAAGAGTCTATATCATCCTTTATTCCAGTTGGAAATGTTTTCTCTCTCAGACACATTCTCTCTCTGTCTTTTCTCTCTCCTCCCACAGCTTCCTTGCTTTATTATCATCTGTGAATTTCTATAAATGGACATGATGTCTGTTTTCTGGAGAGGAAGGGACTCTCTCTCTCAGTGTCTGCCCAAAGGTTGTTGCAACCCAGAAACACTTGACAATTCATTACTTTTCCATTAGCCTTAAATACTGTCAACTACAAGAACAAAGAAAGCCTATTTATGGTCATCTTGGGATCACCTTTACACCACAAGTCATTTTCTGCAAGTCAAGTCTCAAATCTCATCTGATTGTAATGAACGTTGTATCATCTACTGCATGCCATCCCGTCTATATCTAAGCAATTCAAAGTGTGTCCTGAATCAGCATACCTTTATCTATGTACATACAGTATCAGCATTGATTGGCTGTTTGGCATATGATCATTTAAAACAGGCTATTGCAACACAATATTGAGTCAAGTCTCAAGTCTTTGAGCTAGAGTCCAAGTCAAGCCTCAAGTAAAAATCCAAGTCAAGTTGCAAATCTTTGCTGGCCAAGTCCAGATCAATTCTCAAGTATTTGTGGGTAAATTCCAAGTGAAGTGTCAAGTCTTTAAGGAGCCAGTACAAGTCAAGCCTCAAGTCCTTAAGGGCAAGTCCGAGTCAAGTCTCAAGTCTATGAGCTAGAGTCCAAGTCAAAACTCAAGTCTTTGAGTGGAAAGTCTAAGTACATTTTCAGATCTTTGCAGGGCAAGCCAAGTCAAGTCCAAGTGTTTAAGGAGGAAGTACCTTTTGATGATCATACTTCTGCACTTTTACATGAGTAACATTTTTAATTCAGGAGTTTTACTTGTAATGTAGTATTTTCAGACTATGGTATTTCTATGTTTACTTCGGTAAAAGGATTCGGGTACTTCTTCCACCATTGCCTGTGTGTGATGGCACCAGGAAACAGTGTCAGGACAAAGGCAGGAAGTCCACAGCAGAGCTCACCTCATCAAGAAGGCACTGACACTGACTCGTGGAAAGTACAAACAACAAACTGATGGAAAAACAGGCCAGGTAGCCAAGTCACCTTCAAACGTGCCATTTGGTATTCCACCGGGAGTTTAACCAGATTCTTATTTTTCTCTTCAATATTGCTCTTTAGTAACAACACAATGGTTCATCCTAAATGCTGAAGGTTAAGGGACAGATGTATTTAAAATATTTTTTTATTTTTTATTTTTTACAAGTCTATGGCGTGCTTCAGACACTCTGTCACTTAGCAAACTTTAACTGGCAGATTCCTGAAGCTTAAATTCTGTTCCTGCAATTTGTCTTAAACCGGTTTTATATTATTTTGATAACGTGGGGAAAAAAAGTACAGTGCATGAATAGCCTGCAGTGATAGAGTTTATATTTCTTTGGACAAAGATTGGTAAAAATTCAACTTTGAACGTTGCAAAAATTAAGGCTTGAGACTTGAGTTGGACACGAGCGCTGCTAGATCTGACTTAACAATTCAATTGCAAGCAAATCTCAGGTTTTGACCTGGAACCGATACATAAGACAGCTTCAATAAGAAATGTCTTGGTTTTTTTTGCTTATGAAGGTGTGATTTGACTTTTCCTCAAGGGCCTGAAACTTGGTTGGAGAACAGCTTGACTAAGCCTTGTCTTAAAGTAGAGACTTCAGCCTTGCCACAGTTAAATCTTTGTTGAAGTTGAAGAGCAGTATTTTCTGAAACAATGATGACTAAGATTCCACTATTATTCTGAAGATGACAATAGTCCATGCTTGTTACGGGTCACGTAACCAGCATCCGTTTTGGTATTCCAAATTATACCCAATGTAGCATTTTTTTATGCGATTTTAGGAGAGCTAGAGACATGTATACAGCGCATGTATACATGTTTGCAAGACTGCAATTGGAAAAGCAGGGAAATTTAAGTTATTTATAGCACATAGCTGTGAACATAAGTCATGGGGACTTATTACGTTAATTAGAGTATGCATGACAACATGAATATTATTGGAATATTCATTTTCATTAGCCCTGTTAACAGCTTAGAAGGAATATTGTGTTTTTTACAGAATAAAGGAAAGAAACTGAATATTTTGTGCATCAGTCAATGAGTTTACTATGCAATCTATCATCTGACTACCGATCCCCTGAACTTCCCATGATCCTCTTACCTCTGAATGTGACACTAGCCAGAGGGTCAGAGTGTCTCAGGTTGTTGGCTCGCTGAAGAAGGCAACGTAACATGGCTGAAACCTCGGCAGAGTCTTGAAACCTCCGAGGCTCAAAGAACTCGCTCGGGAAGCGAGGGATTTGTTTCTGTTTAGTGTCAGGTGATTCAGTTCACCAGGTGAGAGGGATCCAGGGCCGGAGACACGGTTGCTCACATGTCCCCAGGAGCTTCAATAGTGATAATGACAACTGCGATCCAGGGCCAAAACTAACAAACCAAAAAAGGTGTGAAAAAAAAAAGAGAGATTTTGCTCACAAAAACAAAAATCCACAGCTTGACTTCCACGAAGTCAAATAAAATTCTAGGGCTTTTCTAAAAGATTTTCAGTAACTTAAGTCCTTGTTTGGCAAAAACAAAGTCCCAGCCTCTCAAAAACATGGTGAAAAACGAATTATCCAAAGATTGTTTTCCAGCTACAACTACAAAATAAAAGCTCTTTTCCCCAAGGATAGACGTGCCTTCACAAAGCTAGCTTCTTTCTCTTTCTGACTCTCTCTAACCCAGTCATATAGCGAAAGAGGGACAGAAGCGAGCGCACACCTCACATCCAGAGGAAATCTCAACATTTCCTGTTCTCTTTTCCTCTCTTGTCTCCTGGTTGTTTCCTTATCTTGCCCACATCTTTGCCAGTACTTTCTCGACTACCGCCCTCCACCTCTCTCTGTCCTCGAGTCCCTGTAATCTCTGTTTGGAGAGGATTTATTTCCATCTGGTGTTTTCAGTAAACTGTCAAAGCCTCTCAAGCCCCCAAAAATCATGAATTTCTAATCCCATTATTGTGGCGTCTGAATTGAGTCTGTTACAGCTGTTGTACAACCGGCTTCGTAAATGATCTATCAGCTAAAGGAAACAGGATCCCACACTCGACCTGGAAAATGAAATTGAAGGGCTTTTCTTTCATGTAGTGATAATTGGGGGCTCAAAAGGGACTTGTTTTTCATGGTAAGACATAACCTTATAGTCAGAATGATCATTTAGGCCTGGTTGCCTCATTCAAGCAGACATCAAAGTTTTTTTTTTTTTTTTATTGAAAGAGCTGTATTTTTATATATCTGGATTGAAAACTACAATGCGGGCCAATCACTAAGACCTGCTATTATTTTAAATAATTATGAATACAACTTGTCAAAATCAGGAGCCAACGAGGAAGGACCAATAAGATCACACACAGTGCACACGGACGCATGAACAACAACAAGTGCACAATGAGAGAGCGCCACCTGCAGACCAAACCAGAAAGTCTTATCTGTACAGAAGTGAGGTGAAAGTGTCTGAAACGTAATAAAAACTGTACCTCTCTCTAATAACAGTTTGTAAATGGTAACTAAAACATTTATATAAAATATATATATATATAAAGGGTGCATTGTTACAAACTTATTAACTGAATGCTAATTTGCTCATCTCAAACTGCCTGTTACGCTCTGCCTGAACTATTATGCTTTTATGTTGACTTAATATTAATAATACTGTATGTTTGTACTTAATCTACCTGAGAAATAAAACGATCAATAAGTCTGCAACCAATAATTATGTTTCCTATTTCTATCTTTAAATTATGACCTCATCATTTAAAATGCAAAATCAATAATAAGGCCGTTAATTGTTCTTTTTAAGTGGGGTTGGTTCCTACCACAACCCACTCTAATATGTTTGTATATGACTATTTCATCCATAAAGGTAGTGAAGTTAATTGAGGAAAGGGACTGCATACTGCAATATGTCAATTTTTATTACTTATATCAGTAAACGGCACACAACAGACTCACATTTACAATCCACAAAGGAAACAAAAGACACAAAAAGTGTTGGTAAGTCCAACTTTCTTTAAAAACCGCAGTATTTTTCTTCGGTTCCTGTTGTGCTTCAACTCAACCAATGAGATTTTAATCTGAAAAAAAAACTCTGGTCAAATTCTTCCTCTTTCATTTTCTGTCACCTGAAGCCACACTTTCCAATTATTGTCCTGATAAATGTTCCATTACGTAAGTAGCTTACAAGTTAGATTTAAAATCCATTTCTCTTGGTTGCACCCTTACGTCAAAGGGAAAGTTCTAGATAAATCTCAATGATACACCGCATACTGTAACTCAGCCTGAAATGTAAGGATCAGATCTTTAGAAGTCTTGTGATTGCAACTAGAGTTTAAAATAAAAGTTCAGTAGGTTTCTACAGTTCAAAGAGAATTAATCTTCAGAAGATTTTATCCTCTGTCTCCTCTGAGTTTCAGGCTTCATAACCAATTATCTCTGCTACATGTATATCTTTCCCTCATTAACCCAACCAACAGCACATGTGAGTTACATGTGTACTGATGCTTCATATCATGTGAGCTCTGCTCATTGGATCCTGATAAAAACGGGTTTCCTGTTGTTAAATCGCTGGAGTTTTAATGATGCTATAGCAAAAGTTCAGTCAGAAGACCATACTCTTGCAAGCCCGTATTTATTTCTCATACATCTGCCTATCACTTCTCATGTATGCTCACTCATTTACTTGCTGTCATTGTTCACTGTGTCAATCATTACATCAGCTGTTTAGATCAGATGGGCTCTATCCAATAAGCACAATGAAACAATCACATGGTTAGCCTATCATCTTGCTGCTGTCTCTTTTAAATATGACTGTCTCTCTACCTTCAGGTTCATTCATGTTGCCGTTACACACCCCTCCATCTCCACATCTCCAAACAGCCTTTACAGATCCATCAGCTTCATCAACTCATCCTTCTATCAGCCTCATCACCCTCCACCACCAGGTCTGGACTCCACAGGGGGATTTATCTTGTTGCTGATCGGGGCAGAAGGCCCTCAATTACAATCTCCCTTTAGAGTCCAAGCGCCAAAGACTCTGAGACTTTATCATCACATATCCTCTGTTAACAATAAACAATTATCCTTTCTTTATTCAACTGGTCTCTTTTGATTGAAATGCAGTCGAGGTGAACACAAACACGTCTCCAAATGAAAGACAAAGGGTCTGCTGGACGTGTCTATAGGAAACTAGCACTGAAGCGACATCAACTTAAGCTGCCCACATGCAGGATGTTCTCATTCAGCATTCGTAGCTTTACCTGTGGTGAATGGATGAAACAGAAAGTGTAAAGAGCACAAAACCCGCCTCAGTGTGGGTGGGAGGGTGAAACAAAAACCAGTCGTTCATCCAGGAGACTGGTGTTCGTGCCTCGTGGGAAACGAGAAGTAAATGTTGATTTATTTGTCACGTAACTTCCCTTCCTAAGTCATGCCACTTAACCCCAAACCGCGATCTTTTCCTGAACCTAAGTAGTTTTGTTTAGGCGGTTGAAATAAGATGTGGACCTTCAATAAAGCTCTCATTGATAAAGTGCCTTTAAGGGAACAACACAGTGACAAACTGAGAGAAATGGCTGTTTTTGAATTAAAGGTGGAAGGTTTGAAGACAGCAACGGGCATGATGAGGCACTTTCATGGTTGATGTTTGAGTCAGCGTAAAGGCAGCGAACTACATTTAGAGACAACAAAACAATAAACAATTTCTCCTTTAAATGAAATG